>JAKWBI020000387.1:0-46952 GCA_022664585.2 Zalerion maritima
GCCACCTGAACACAACTACTAGCTGAACGCAATTTTTCCCGATTTTTGACCCTTCTTCTTATTCTTCCCTATTCTTACTTTTACGCTTTTCGATTATAATTAATAACTCCCCTAGTATTATCTTCCATTGTTTCCGCTTCTTTTGAGTATCTTTTTTCCATTGCCTGTGTTATTTCAATGCCGCAGTATACCACTTCTTCCACTCCCTTTTTTCCTTTATCTTAGATGCCACGATTAATGCCCTTGCCTCCTTCACCTTATTAGTAGGTATTTTTGCAATTTTAAATCGAGTATCGCGTACTGTAAGTACCCCTCCGTGTTGTAGGCGCCTGTTTTTCTCCGCCCGGGCTGCCCGTTATAATGCCTCCGCCAGTTTAGTATTGCGTAGATCTCTTCGTATCTGTATTAATTCCGTACCCTGAATTTAAGAACCCCGAATATATTTTTTAATATCAGAACTTAATTCTGGGCTCATTTTATCCGGAAGAGCCTGAAGAATACGATCCCCAACCTTATTGAGTTTCCGAATAGTGAGTGGAGTTCCAAATGGCGATGAATGTAATGGATTCGATGGTGGCGTTTCTGGTCTTCGATCTTTGATTTGATCCAGGATTAGTTTGGGATTAAAGGGAATAATGCCTGTTTTTTTGAATGCCGATTGAATTGTTAATTGTTTGAATGCCTGCCGCCGGATTTGTTGAATAAAGCCAAGAAACTCGAGTTTGGTGATGTTGGCCATTCCATTTTTAACTATTATATTTAATGCCTGAGTATGATAATGCTTTAAGGGTTGAAATATAATAATATTTAATGGTTAAAGTAAGTGAGTTAGATTAAATGGTAGGCCGAAGGGAATGATTCGATATTACCAGTAATAATTAATGAACTCCTTTGTGTGATAAGACCTATGGTTATCGAATAGAAGAAGACGATATTGGCCGGCTTTTATACTTGTAGTATACTAAATAAAGTGTTAAATCCATTATAAGCTGAGTTAATCGTTAAAGTAACCGGTATCGTTTATTATAATAAGGGTATCGCCGTCCAGTTCCTTAATATAATACCAGTTATTTATATGAACTTTCCCAATAAGTATAAAGAAGGCTGGTATATAATCCCCCTTATCATTAATGCATTCGATTGCCGTGGCAGATTCGCGATTAATAGGAAGACCAAAATAGCGTATTTAACGGCGGCGAGTTATTACTAATTGGTCTTTTCCAACTCCTATTTTAAACCCTGTTTCATTAACATTCCAGATATTATCGTTTGTAACACCGTATTTCTGTATAATAGTATGCAATGCTGAGAATCATACTACAATGGTTTCTTTATTTTCCGCTATTTGCCGATCGCTATCGAGTACTTTCTGAGGAACAACATAATATCCGTAATGTCGAATAAACCGTGATACCTAATGATCGCCAACGGGAAGGGGGGGGGTGAGTTTTCCGGCGCCATAGCTTAAAGGATCGAATTTGCCGCCCCTACAATAAAAGATCTTCTAACCGATAATCGTAGGTGGTCAAGACGATCAATATAGGCACAAATAGCCTTTTCTTAAACTTCTGAAAGGCGGCTGTGGGTTGCCTTATAATCTAGTTTACTGCCGCGCCCAGTGACCTTTGCGTACAGGCGGCTGTACGGAACTTGATATTCCGTAGCCAGCGATTTGATTAAACGTTCCGGGTTTGCGGCTCTGCATTAAAGGGCTTCTTAAATACGCCCTTTAATGATTTCCGCGTTCTTCGGCATCGTGGTGTGGGCATAATGCTAAGCAGAATAAGAAGGGTCAAAAATCGGGAAAAATTGCGTTCAGCTAGTAGTTGTGTTCAGGTGGCGAGCACCCACAAGGCGGGTGGGTGAAAGAATTGAAACCCGACCCCGCAGTTGTGGGGGCGTGGCACGGGTATTCCCAATAATTCCCCTATAATATCCGTTTTTTAAAAATTACGATTTATTTATTATTATAAAGGCGGGGGTTAATCCCATAATGGATAGGTAAAAAGACCTATAAATAACCTTTATTTAAAATTACCATAAGGGTATAATACTTATTATATTCGCACCAAGAAATGCAGGAAAGAATTTTAAAAGGCATATATAGGAGGCTTATATAAGGTTTTTAATAATACTTTAAAATAAAACCAATAGGGGTATATTTAAAAAGTACGGCCTTTAGTTTAAAATCCTTCTTATAATAACCATCTTTATATAAATTAGCCCCTTTTACCGATGTTAGCACCTAACGGTGCTAAAAACGCTTAGGATTATAATTTATAAGCAAAAAATAACGTGGATTTATATACGAATAAAAAGGGAGGTTTATATTAATAAAAAGGCCCTTATATTTTAAAAGTTAAAGGATAATGGAAAAAGGCTATAGTACCGCCTCCGAAAATTAAAATTAAATATAGGGGAAAAAGGGGAAAAAAATTATATATTATATCCCTTTGGGCCACCGCCCCAGGATTATATAAGGCATTTTATAAATTAGGTAAAAGTGTTTTATATAAATTACCTAAGGTTTACCGCAGGCCCTAATCTATTAAAAAACCTCCTTAAAATAAGATGATTATAAGGGAAAATTAATATTATTACTCGGTATAAAATTTTCTTATATATAATAATAAAAGGTAATAATCCCTAAGGCTATATGGTTAATTTTAAAAAATAATAAAGCCTAAATACGAATATAAATATTACCGGAATACATTCCTATATATTTAATATTCGTATAGACCTTAGGCCTTTTTTAATCCGCCCTAAGTTTCTTAATATTAGGGTGGATTTTACGGCTCGCAAGGGATTAAATCCGTTTAACTTTTATACGGAGGACCAGGAGAATATAATGGAGTTAAAATTAAAAAATAATATGGATTCGGACTTTACCTATATAATTAATCCTGTATACCAAAGGCGGAAAAGCCAGATAATTTTAAAAAAAAAAGGCGGTAACGACCGTCCCTGTAAATCTCCTAAGGGAGAATATATATTACCAAGGTAAAAGCCTAATTTATTAAAATTATTTAAATTACCGTTATATACCCTTTTTCTTTTATTTTTACCCTTTATACGTATTATTATACGCATATCCCTTATTAATTATTAATCGCTGCCCTTATTATTACCCTTAAAAATAGCCTTATTTTCCCTACGCGCGGCTCCTACCTTTAAATAATTACCATGGCCTTAATTCTTTTTATATATTAATTAACGCTGGTAGGTATATAAAGAATAATATAGGCCGCTTTTTAATATTAAGGTAAATAATAATTTTGAAATATTTAAGGAAGAGATTATCGAAAAGCCCTCGCGCCGTTTATTAATAAAAAAAAGGGTTTACCGGTTAAAGGACCTTAAATTTTATTTCGTTTAATGTTATTTATTTTATTCCGGGCCTAATATATAGCCTACCTATACGGAGAAGTTTCCAGGGTAGGCTATTATTAAAAGAAATATTAAGCAAAAAGTTGCGGAAAAGAAAAAGAAAAAAAAAGCTTAAAAAAGGGAGGCGGCCAGAGTAAGGGATACGGCCTATAATATTAAGCATGGCCAGCGCCGCCGATTAAAGAGAATTAAAAGGGCCCCTTAAGCCTAATTGGCTCCTGGCAATATGGAAAAAGGGATAAATATTTTATTTCTTATTTTATAAATCGTTTAAAATAAAGCTTAAATACCACCAATTAAAATAAACCCTCCGGGGAGATTAAAGGTTAAGGTATAATAAAGTTTATAAAAATAAACTTATATAGCCTTATTTAATTATAATAAAATAAAAAAGGGAACCCGTAATTATTATAAAAAAATAATTAATAATACGCGAAGGGTAAGGGAGCGGATAAATCGGTAATATTAATAAGCGCTAAAAAACCCTTCCTAAAGTTTTTCGGATCGCGGGACGCGGTTTTTATTATAGGTTAATAAAATATAACGGTACCGGAAATATTCCCCGTTATATTTATACCAAAAACCTATGCCTGGCGCAATTATTTAAATAATTAATTTAAAACCTTAAAATAATCCTGTACAGGATTATATAAAAAGCCAAAAGGACCCTCGGGATTTATAAGACTTTTGGAAGGGTAATAAATTATGGCGGTAAAAACTTAATTATAAAAATATAACTTTTATTTAATATATTATATTTTCCCCTAAATATTATATTATTGTTTAGGAATAATCCTGTATAGGATTATTCCATATTTTCTGGAGCGTTACCACTTTTAAAAAGGCAACTGGAGGTTTAACCAAACCAAACAGCTTGGTTTTAGACACCGATCATGCAGCGAGGTTATCAGACCTACTCCCCGCTACAGAAGCTATTTATAGCATTATCATTGCCCCTGTTATGCCGTACACATTTATGAGTCATATATATGAATATACCTGTTACGTACAAGATACGCGATAACGTATTTTACGCCATGACGTACTAGATACGCGATAGCGTATTTAGTACGCATTGGCGCCGTGGATACGCAGTGGCGCAGTTGATACGCAGTAGTGGCGTATTAAACACGCAGTGGCGTATCTGACATAAGATACATTATCGCGTATCTTATACATAACAGGTATATTCATATATATAACTCATAAATGTGTACGGCGTAACAGGGGCAATGACAACGCTATAAATAGCTTCCCTATACGCCCTTCCAGTATATACAATAACAATACACAACCACCAGTCAACCTCATTATGCCACCTTTACAAGTGACCCAGTTTGACCTCTCATATCTGACAATTCCCAATTAAATACGTGATAATATATTTAATGCGCCATATGTACCTAATACGCAATAGCGTATTTAGTACATAGTGGCGCAGTTAATACGCAGTAGTGGCGTTTCGAACACGCAGTGGCGTATCTGACAGATATGAAGCGAAGCATGATTGGACGGAATATTCGCGCTCGTTGAACTGTCTCGACTTACTATCATGCATCTAAAATCATCTAAAACCCCGAATTGAATAACTGTAACAGACGGCCGGGATAGCTCAGTGGTAGAGCGTAGGATTGCAGCACCTGCAAACTATCCCGAGGTCACCGGTTCGATCCCGGTTTCCGGCTGCTTTTTTGCCCTGTTTCACTTCATTGGTATATTTTATTTATTGCGATGGTATGGCATATGGTCCATTTCTTTTCATCATTTAAGAATGTGGCTGGTCCGCGTGGTCTTTCCTGAGCAGCACCCTGAACAGGCACTTGGGTTTGCCATGGGGTAGGGTGTTTATGACTTCCTACCTAGGCCCTCCACCGCGCACTCGCACATCGGCATTACTTACCTAGGGCTCTTAATCTGGCTCTAGGGGACGATCTGACAAGCTTTCCGGTGTTCAAGCCATACGAGGGGCTACGCGAAAGACCGACGATAAGCGGGAGCTCCACCTTCTCCGCAAGCGGGTTAGTAGCGCCATTCCAAATTGGCTAATACAGCAAGCACCCTCATCGGGGCAACGCAATATCCCGGCATATCAACTTCCAGTGTTTTGTCATTTGCATTCAAAAATAGGAACAGTATCTTCTCGTTATACTTATTCGACCATTCTCACCCTATGCTCAGAATATGAGGCAATGGAAGGGGTATTGAATCTCGCGCCTTCACTTGGATGCGTAGTACTGGGCAGGTATTAAACCTTCTGGTCAGTACAAAAGGGGTAAGAGCCGATGTAGCGCACGGGCCACAGAACTACAGCATTTTGTCTTTTTCAAGTTCCTTCTCTCCCCCACATGAGCTTTCGTCTTTCGCTTCCAATCAACGGCGACGCGCAAGGCGAAAAAGAGTTGCGACTTTCCTCCATTCCTCCAACGTCTGGAGGGCTTTGGAAAACACGGCGGCGGGGTATGGCAAGATGATAAGAGCCGAGCGAAGGCGACAACTAAAATATCACGATGCCAAGAAAGGGCCCACGGACAGTGAACGTGGATGTGGCACTGGGGCTAAGGCCTCCGCCGAAAAAGCCAGGGCCCAAACCAAAGTCTTTCGTGGACAAACAACTCAAGCCCCGGCAGCCGTTGGTGCGGTCTCAGCAGTCGTATCCCAAAAGCCGGAAGATCGAGGTGGTGCTATGGATGTGCCGGACTAGACTACCGGAGCCGCGGGGCTTTCACGCGGCCGCTAACGTCAGGGTTAGTGCCGGCGCCGGCCACTACCGCCACGTGCTCGACGGCATGGACCCTAAGGGAGCCGCCGTATTCCGGCCGCCGTCGCTGGCTGAAACCTATAACTTTTGGAAGATACCGACTGCAACCATCAACCAGTGGTGGTCAAAACGCGACGACCTCCTGGCCAATGACTGGCGCAAGCACGACGTGATAAATTTCTTCACCCTCACCAAGGAACAGCTGGATGAGATATGGCCCGACCCGGGGAAGGATGTCAGCACCAAGGACTATGTTGGGGACAGTCCACTGCCTGTCAAGTCCGTAAGTTTGAGGTCGGAAACGCATTCCGACCCGGACATGATGGAGGTGCGCGAGTTGAGCCCCAAGGAACTCACCATCTGGATTCCGAAGGGGTCACTGAAGCCCGGTACTTCCTTACGAGATGAAACTCTCTCGCAATGGCAACTGGTTCAACCAACGCCGACTCCATCACCGGCTCCTAACAAAGCATCCAGCCACCGGATATTTTATAAGCCGATGCCGACACTAGATGAAGCATTTTCTGAAGCGTTATCTGCATTCAACGCCAAGAGGCCGCCATCCGACCAGTTTCATCCCCCTATACCAGGTCAGGCCCCAGGACCATATCAGGGTCAATATCTAGGCCAGCAGCTACAGCCGCTGGTGAATTGCCACCATCCCCAACAACCACCGTACTACGGGCCCACCCAGCCCTATGGGCACCCTCCATATCCAGGTCCGACGCCTCAGCGACAACGTCATCCGCCTCCCCCTAATGGACATTTCCATCAACCCCCACCATCCCAACCACACCCTCCTGCTCGACCTGCTCAACAGCAGCAGAGAAATGAACCGGCACCAGAATCCCTCATATCAGAAGAAGAAAGGGTGCTAAAGCAGCACCATGATATCCTCACCAAGGGACTATCTGGCGAACTCCGCGGCATGAATATCGAGTTGCAAAACAAGATTCTTGGCGACGCTATCGTCTACCTCGTCACCGGCATCTTGCCACTACTAGTCTCCGGCAAGCAGAACGGATCCCTGGCCCAGATTCTCGCCACCTGTCTCAACAACGTTCCCCTTCAAAATCAGGTCTCAACCCTGAGTCATGCCCTCGTGTTCTCTCAGCAGTTCAAGCAGGGTGGCCAGACGGCAGGTAGTAGCAGCAGCGCAAATACGAAAGGAAGCTCAGCACCGGCACCTCAGAATCCTCGCAAGCACCCGCTGGAAGAGAGCAACGCTGCTGGTGGCGCCAACGGACAAGCCGCAAAGACGCAACGTCTACTTGACGGCATGACCTCCACCCGAAGACGAGCCGAGGAAGTTATCCAACGCGCCCGCGATACAAGCACAAACATTCCGGCTGTCGCATTAGTAGAGGAAGACCTAGAACGGGAACTCGATGCCCTCGATGCTACTGCGACCAACGGGGAGGGAAGCTCAACGACGCAGAATAATACCAGGCAGTCCATGGCCATACACGTGGATAGTTAATCCGGAAACGACGGCGACAACGCCCGGAACAACGCAACTGTGGTGTATAGCGGACAAGAAGCCGAGGAAGAATCAAGCGACCCTGAGAGTGAGGAAGAGTACAATGGTCCGCTGTGGAAGGATAAGGTAAAGCTTGAAGCTGCTGCTGAGGCGGGGATGAGGAATGGGATGGCGGCGGGTGAAAGAGAAGCAAGTGGGAGTGGAATTGGAACTGAGGGTTCTAGTGCTCTAGTAGAGATGGATGCGGAAGGGCAGGAGCCCGAAGTGCAACCGCAGGAACAACAAGACACTCACTCCCATGAGCCATGAGGACGAATACGTGACCCCAATGGAGCCACACGATGAGGACGCTGCTGTTGCCGCCATTGCCGTGGCAGCTGCTTCTCTGGCTCATAATATAGAAAACAGGGATAGTGATGAGGATGATGGCAGTGAAGAGAACTGAAGGGCCTCCTGCGCTATTTCTATTATGATCTGACTTTCTCTTGATGTATCTTTTACTTACTTGTACTCGTTTCGGCGCGAGCTCTGGTGTTTTTTAGGTTACGGTGTTGGAGATTATTATACCACGGGTTTATGGAGGTTGCTTTTTGGTTGATAGTTGCTCAATATTAGCAGTGACGCGCAAAATAAATATCATGAATTTTGCCTTTATCATCTCGAGACTGTTGAGAAACGAAAATGCAGTAAACATTTAAGGCTTACAAGGAAGCCTTTATATGGGTATCATAATTAAACCCTCTCTTCTCATGCAGCGATCACCTCTTTTTTCCCTTTCCACGGTCCCTCCTACCCGCCTCAACAGTCCTGAGCTTCTTCTGGAACCTCTCACCCGCCTCTATCCCAGAACTGCCACTTCCCCTAGGCCCGTCGATGGTGTCCCTCCCCCTCTTCATACTCCGATCCAACGCGCCCTTGACACCCTTGGCCCCACTCTTCTGCCGTGTAAGCGTCTCTATCCTCCTGATCCCCTGATCCAAATCCCTCCACTCCTCGCCGCCAAAATTCATCTGCGCCCTGCGCATCTCAGCCTTGTTCTTCTTCTTTAGCTCCCCCTTGCTCAGCTTGGGCAACCTGACGAGATTACTCTCTTCATACTCCCGCTGCTCATCCTCCTCGGCTCTCTGGCGTGCGGTCTTCATGGAGCGGCCACGCCCTACGATGGTACTTCCTATGCTCGGCATCTCGAGAGGGTTGTGCAAGACTTCCGAATCGACGAACTCGTCGATGGTCCGGGATTTGTAGCCACCTCTTTCCTGCTCGCGCGCTTGGGCGCGTTCCTTGCGCTCGGAGGGCATTACTACGGGATGGTTCTTGGGCGGGCGGTAGGGAAGTGATGGGTCGCCAACAACGCTATTGCCTCCCTTGCCCTTGCCTAGGTCAGACTTCCCGAAGTTGGAGAGGGAGGGCCTTGGGGTTTTTTTTTCTCGCGCAGCATTGTCGTCCGAGTCGGAGCTTGAGTCCTCGTCGCTGTCAGAATCCGAGCCTGATCCGGACTCGAAGTCGGAAGATGGGGTATGCTTCTTCGAGGTTGCGGCGGCTTTTGCGGATCTCTCTGCGTCTTCGGCGGCACGGAGTGCTTTTTCAATCTGGAAGCGCAACTTTTCCTCCAACGGTCGCACACCCTTCTCTAGGTACAGGCGTAGTTCGACTAGTTTTTCAACGACAGCGCTTATGGATATGCCATCCTTCTTAGACTTCTTTTGCGACTTGGCATTTCGGATCTTGAGCAGAACGAGGAATACCAGGTTCTGGATGTAGGAGAGGAGGAGCTCGCTCTTGTTGTTGAGCAGTGATAGGCCGCCTTCGGGAGGGTTAACGGAATTATCGAGTTTTCTAGTCGCTTCGAGAGTCGAGGTTAATGAGGCATTCAAGTCCCTGAGGACTGCTTTTATCGAAATTATTTCTGCCATTTTCTTTTTGTTGGTTTGGGTGTACTGCTGACATTTAAGGTTCTATGAGCTGTAGTACATTGTTGCGGAGGATTTTCACAAAAAAAATTGGCTTATCGAAAAATGCGCATTATCGATACCATACCGCAGTCAAGCTCTTATCGGTGTACATACAGTAGCTCGCTGGTGAGATGAAACCACCACCTCCATGATGTCAAGTCGTACCTGCATTGGTGACTAAGCACAAGTCTCTCACTGCCACGAATCTTGATGTAGGCATCCATAGCCCCGGTCTCAAAGAACACGAGGTTTCTTCTTATTGTGTACAGTTTAAGGGGCACTCACGAACACCCATCTCATACTATTCACGCCCCAGTATTACCCCACTGCGCCTGCGTCTTTCCAGGTCATTGCTGCTCTCTTCAATGCGTGTTTGATTTCCATGAAAAAGGGCTCCAGTAGCTCTCCTCTAGCTCTACCCACTACAGTACGTCAGCCTGCGCAAGCTATCGAGCAAAGTTTCTGAAGACAACACGCCAACTAAGCCAAACGACAAGATCTTGCCCGTCTTAGGCCATAGTAGTAGGCCGTCTACTACACTACTTCCGACCCGCCCGCGACATCCACCCCAAAGCTGCCGCTGCACAAGAATCACAGCCATGAAAGCCAGCAACTTCGCAGTGCCTCGAGCGTTGCTTTCGCTCCTGGCATTTTCGAGCTCCGCAACAGCCTTCTACCTCCCCGGAGTCGCCCCTACATCTTACAAGCCGGGAGACTCGGTCCCGCTCTACGTCAACAATGTCAAGCCCGTTGCCGCCCCGGGGGACAGCCTCATCCACTCGGTCACCTCGTACGACTATTACTATGCGCCATTCCACTACTGCCGTCCCGAGGGCCAGCCCAAGCGGATCGCCGAGTCCCTGGGAAGCATCCTGTTCGGCGACCGTATCTTGACCTCCCCCTTCGAGCTAGACATGGCCAAGAACGAGACGTGTAAATCCTTGTGCACATCGGAGTACGAGCGAAGCGCCGCTGCCTGGGTCAACCGTCGCATCGCGCAAGGCTACAACCTCAACTGGATCGTCGATGGTCTACCTGCGGGACAGGAATTCAGGGATCCTATCACAGACACCAAGTTTTATAGCCCTGGGTTCCTGATGGGAAATTTGCAGGATGGTCAACTCGTCTTCTACAACCACTACGATATCATCATCGACTACCACGAGGTCAACGGCAACCCTAACGAGCTCCGTGTCGTCGGCGCAAGGGTTAACCCCTCTTCGCGCAAGTACAGTGGCGATGCGTGCGGGGATGTCACTGGAACCATCCACCTCGACGAGAAGTCCATCTCAACCGTCAAGTTCAGCTACGGCGTGTACTGGAAGAAGAGCAATACCGCATGGGCTACCCGCTGGGACAAATACCTCCACGTCTTCGACCCCAAAATCCAGTGGTTTTTCCTCGTCAACACGGCCGTTATTGACGTCTTTTTGGTTCTCACGGTCACCTCCATTCTGTTCCGTGCTCTGAAGAAGGATATTGCCCGCTACAACCGCCTTGACCAGATCAACCTCGACGATCTCTCTAGTACGTCGGTGCTCGACGAAGGTGTTCAAGAGGACAGCGGCTGGAAGCTTGTTCATGGCGATGTTTTCCGTTCTCCGTCCCACCCACTGGTGCTGTCTGTCATGCTTGGTTCTGGTGTCCAGCTGTTCGTGATGTTCGGGTTTACCATTGTCTTGGCTCTTATGGGCTTCCTCTCGCCTTCGAATCGCGGTTCCCTCGGAACCATCACTATTCTGTCGTACACCATCCTTAGCACCCTTGGTGGATATACCTCTGCGCGAGTCTACAAGTCAATGGGTGGCGAGAAGTGGAAGACCAACATTCTCTTTACCCCCTTGTTGGTGCCCGGCGTCGTATTTTCCGTCTTCTTTGTGCTGAACCTCTTCCTCTGGGCTAAGCAGTCATCAGGTGCTGTTCCATTCACCACCATGCTGGTTATCGTCGGCATCTGGTTCGTGATTTCTGTCCCTCTTTCTTTCGCGGGCAGCTGGCTGGGCTTTAAGGCTTCCATGATCCAGTCTCCCGTCAAGACAAATCAAATCCCTCGCCAGATCCCCTTCGCGCCATCATATCTCCGTCTCCTGCCCACTATGCTCGAGGTCGGAATCCTGCCTTTCCTGGCAATCCTGGTCGAGCTCTACTTCATCCTCACGTCTTTCTGGTTCAACAAGATCTACTACATGTTTGGCTTCCTGTTCCTCTGCTACACGCTCATGATCGTCACCAGTGCTGCGGTTACCGTACTCATGGTTTATCATCTGCTATGCGCCGAGAACTACAACTGGCAGTGGAGGGCTTTCCTCTCCTCCGGCATGACGGCTGGTTATGTTTTCCTTACAATGCTCGTGTATTGGCTTTACAACATCAAGCTTGGCGGTCTGGCGGGAAGCGTGCTGTACCTTGGCTACAGCGCGCTTATCTCGTTCTTGATATTTATCCTCACTGGTAAGTTTACTGCTCTGAATTGGGTACCCAATTCTGTACATGATGCTAACGATGCAATTCTAGGGTCCGTCGGATACTTCGCCAGCTGGTGGTTCGTGAGGAAGATTTATTCTAGCATCAAGGTTGACTGAGTCAAACCACCACAAAAAACCATCATAATGGGCGTACTGAGGTGGTAGACTGTATCATAGAAACGACATGATGGGTTACAGAGGGCTTGTTGCCTTTAACGAAGAGCACATTTTCAAAATACATGGATAGCGAAAAAACGGATTATTTGGCGTCACGCAAAGAAGGATTTCCAAAGTAGGCGTCGGGGAGTTGTTCTTATTGTGTTATTCTTTCTTTCCGTACGAAATGGTGGCTCAAACGTTGTGGATTGGGCAAACTCGATGCTCAGCGTTAATGATGTTATTACTAATCCGTACTATTACTTATCTTGGGTTCAGTTGAATTTCTGTTGAATCGTTCAAGTAGCGCCGCTAAGCAGAGTAACCATATTTCTCTAAACTGGTACATAGTAGTATCCCACAGTACCCAGAGAAAGATTTATGCTGCAGCATAGTGGTGTCGATAGTTGTGAACTGATGCTTGGCGGAACAACCGTTGTGGGTTGTAGGTCCACACTACGTGGTTCGTGCCAACACCCCCCATATCATTCGAGACCAAACTCTCATTGGCCAATAACTCCCCGTATTCTCCCTGTTTGACACACACACACACCCCGATGCGCTCGTAGCCTCAGTCGAGGACAGCTTCATTAAACATTGGATTCAAATATCACACCATACCCTCCCAGTCCCAAGAATTTCTCATGGGTCTTTAACAATATCTGATTTTCCAAATGGGCGGCTTCATAGGATCGGCCGCCAGCTTCCTGGCGGACGTGGCACGCGGCGCTCTCATACTCTCAGTCGCGAAACTTGTCCTTTCGCTTGGCGATTCTCATCGACTCCGGGTCCTGAAAGACCGGCCTCGGCAATTTCTCGTCGAACTTGCAAGCCCGTTCGTGGTTCTTGTACTAGCGAGATGCTGGTTACAAGTCCTGGGCTCGTTCGTGCCTGAGGCGTATCTGGTAAGCAACCCACTAAGTACTAAAGGAGCCCGCTCATGCTGACGGCCCGGGAATTCAACAGGATGAAGTATTCCACATACCGCAGGCGCAAACCTATTGCGAAGGGAGATATTATGACTGGGACGACAAGATTACTACCCCTCCTGGACTGTAAAAATCCATTCTTCTCTTTCCGTCTTCTTACAGCACAGTTGATACTAAAACCACAACCTCAGGTATATCCTAACCATCGTACTAAACCGCATCCTCGGAATCTCCTCATGCACCCCGGACGTCCTTCGCAGCTTCAACGTCTACGCTATCTCACTTTTGAGTTTAGTAGCCTCAGAATGTCGGAGTTTGATCGAGGGTTCTTCGTCCAAGGTGCAGGGTCGTGGTATTCTGTCCATGTACTCAATGCACACGGCCCTCAACATCTCACTTTTTCCCATCCTCTTCTTCTTCTCGGGTCTGTATTACACGGATATCGCGTCTACGCTCGCGGTACTGGCCTGTTATAGGACCTCCCTCGGACGTACCCATACCGAGGGAGGAGCGCCTTCGTTTCTCAGCGATGTCCTCGTTTTAGTCCTAGGAATCGTGGCACTAGGGATGAGACAAACGAATGTATTCTGGGCCGTGGTATTCATGGGAGGCATGGAAGTTGTGCATGCAGTCAAGGCTTTGCAGCCTGCGGAAGCTAAGCCGCTAAAGATGAGGAGTGGAAGGACTAAAGATGTCCTTTTGTGGTATCTAGGTCGATATTCTAAAGGGGGTATCCATGATCCTCCTGTTAATCTGGCATGGCCTGATGGTGCGATCCACTCCCCTGCGATACCTCATAAATCTTTGCTAAATATAGGTTCGCTAGATACCCTCATCTCCCTAATCAGCCTAGCTATCGCAGCAATATCAAATCCATTGAGGATACTCCGTCAAATATGGCCCTACATCGCCGTCCTCCTCTCATTCGCCGGCTTCGTCGTATGGAACGGGGGCGTTGTTCTCGGCGACAAGTCCAACCACGTAGCAACCATCCACCTTGCGCAAATGCTCTACATATGGCCCTTCTTTCTCTTCTTCTCCCTCCCCCTCTGCCTCTCCTTCGCCTTCCATTTTGCCGGACGCATGATCAGTTATATCTCTGACCTTCAAGAACAAAAGACATCCACTTCATCCCAGTCCCAATCATCTTCTAGTTCCACTTCCTCAAGGAAACCCGCCTCCCATCCCCCAAGAAAACGCGGTGCAGCATTCCGATACACCCAACCCAAGCCCTCTTCATCCTCCCCCACCACTACTCAACCCCTCCTCCCTCTAGGCATCAGCATTCCCTTCCTCGATCGAGTCTTAGTAAACAAATCCTACCTCCCGTACATCTCCCTCCTCACAATCTCGTGTCTCTTCCTCATAGTCAAGCTAAACACCCTAATCCACCCCTTCACTCTCGCGGACAACAGACACTACATGTTCTACATCTTCCGGTACACCATCCGTAGGAATTCCTGGCTTCGTTACGCCCTTCTATTCCCCTACTGGACAGCCCTGGTGAATATCCGCCGCGTCCTGGCGGGCTGCCAGGTCGTGTATAAAAAGCAAGGAGACGAGTGTCCCGTGAGCAGGCAGAAGACAAATGGGAATGGGTTGGAGTGGCTGAACAGCCCATTCATGGACTTGGATATGCGGGAGAGGAATATCGTCACCGCATCTTCACAAGGCAAGGACAACGGAAAGCAAGAAACTCCCTCGGATAGGGCAGCAGACACGAACGGCCACGACCCTAGCATGGCATTCACAGGCCCATCATCCCCAGAACTCACCCCCCCTACAACCTCTACAGAAGCAATCTGCCTCGTAGCGACGGCTCTGTCGCTTATAACAGCTCCCCTAGTCGAACCGCGTTATTTCATCTTGCCATGGGTATTCTGGCGGCTCCACGTTCCGGCCTGGAGGATGCACGATTGTGGTGGTTCTTCATCTTCTACGTCCACGTCCACGTCCACGTCCACCACCGCAGCGACGACGACCGCTTCCTCTAACAATGACACGTCCACCGAGACTGCGTCATCCACTTCCATCACATCCTGGCTGGAAAGCGAAATCCCCTCCCTCGTCAGCCTAGGTCAAAAACTAGACATCCGACTCTTCGCCGAGACAGCGTGGTTCCTTTGCATCAACGTGGCAACAATATACATATTCATCACTAGACCGTTTTTCTGGTATGACGCCGAAGGAAACTTGGCGGACGAGGGAAGAATGCAGAGGTTTATGTGGTAGAAGGTCATGGATGCTAGCCGCTAGCGGTGATATATATATATATATATATATAGGCATTGTTTGCGAAATATACCGTTGCTTCCAATCGCTATTTTAAAGCTACGGGATGTCTTAATTCCGATGAATCATAATTTCCCATTACCATGACATCAGTGTCTCGACAAAAATATTCGACTTGATCTGCGTTTCTATTTTGAACACCGCCTAGCTAGGTAGCTATCTAGGTCGACATGATTGCGTCCTAGAAGCCTTGACGCATCGACGCAACAGCCATCCTATGTACCACCTTCCCCTTCCCCTTCCCCTTCCCTTTCCCCTTCACACCCCAACCCTTGTCCATCCACCGTTTATAAAATTCCCATGTTGAGAACTCGAAAATAGGAGAGTATTAGGCTTAGAAAGGATTGTCCTGGGGATGAATCTCCGTCTTCCAGTAGTGGCCGATGAAGGGAACTTTCTATATATCACACACAAGCGTATTAGCATTCTTGTACCTACTCAAAGCTAACGAAAATAAAACAACCGGCCCAAGCCAGTGGCCAAATCAGAGGGAGCAAGGAAGCTGGACGTCCGTACCTGGAGAATATCCTTCCTGACCCTAGGCATTCCGGATCCGTAGAAGATGAGTGCGAAGACTGCCACACTGCCGAAGGCTCCCGCGTTGACGGAGCTGTTCGTTGTTCCCCCCCAGTCAGCTAAACAAGTTCCCCTGGTATAATAGGGGTTGGTGGTATCCTTACAATCTGAAAGCCTGCTTGGCCGTGATACCCATGAGGTTGGGCTGATAATGGTACCTGGTAAAGCCGCCATGGTCAGTCCAACAGCTCAGCAGCTCGATAACAATTCCAACATATCTCCTCCATTCCCCTCGCTATTCTTCCCCTTCCCTCTCTTCCTGCCCAAAGTATGTAGCCGCTCCCTTGCGCGTAGGCTCTTCCACACTGCCCGCCACAGCCAAACTCAAGTCCGAAGGCGAGGCAGGAAGGAGTGGGGGAACATCGATCTCGTAGCTATTGTATCGCATCGCCGCTAATAGTGAAAATAATGATAAACGTACTTAGGACCATAGACACTCTTGTATCTCGGGAACTCCTTGGTGATCTGTTTTTTCCCCGCAATTTCGTCAGTCAGCTACCATCATGCATCAATCCAGCGCAATCCGTCCATCTACTCCCATCATCAACATCTTCGCTTCCAGGCCCTGCTGCGGCCAATTACTCCCCTAAAGTCCCCCAAAAATCAATAGAGGGAGATTTCTTACATCCATTGTGAACAGATTCAACGTTGGATGCTCGGTGGTGGCTCAATTGGCTCGTCGAATTCGGTGGTCGTGTTTGGGGGAGTTGGCTGATCGTCAAAAAGTGAGTTGAGCCTTTGGTGATGCTGCAGGTGCGCGAGTTCAAGACCCTCGTCCGGCAAAACCCGGAGGATTGGCGAACGGAGCGGAGCGAGAGCGGAAACACAAGCTGAAGCCACATGTGGCGCCCAGCTGCATGGAGGATACGTCACACAGTCCCTCTAGCCAATCATCGATAAGTATTAACTTACCTCCCCTAAGCTCACATTACCATTCAGCCTTGTGAACCTCAGGGGACCTAGCTCCTTCATCAACAGCTTCTGGTACACAACCCAACTTACCGTATTGCATTCCGAAGAGCACACCACACAATACTATCTTCTGTCTCCAATTGTCGTTGATTTTTACACCAGCAACTAACTGCACAATGGACAAACAAATCGACGCCCGCTTCGAGCGAGTCGAGAAGGCCCTCACTACCCTCGTCGAATCAATCACAAAATACAACCCTTCCGTTGGTGCCGCGAACGACCTCGTCCAAGCGGAACGACATCTATCTCAGGGTCTAGAAGACGGTATATAAATATATTCCCTCCCACTGCTTCCCCCACGCTCCTCGTAGCATTGGTTATCACTACCAACAAGCAGCCTATCCTTTGCACTAACCTCTCCTCGACCCAAACAATAGTACAAACCCACCAAAATAACCACCTTCGCCTCCAGCAGCTCCGCAAAGCAACCACCACACTCGACACCCAGATAAAGATTATTCTCGTATCTCTCGCGACGACACGGAAAGAACTTATCTCCACGCCCGCGACTAAGTACCCCACGGACCAGCAACCTTACCAGTTTACCTACTCCGAACTCCTCTCCTACGCTCGCCGCATCTCGAAGACGACTCAACCATTCATGGGAGCATCATTGGAAGGAATGGGGTTGGATAAGGACGGGAACCCGCTCCCGCAGAACGGCGAGCAAAGTGATACCGCTGGTGGCGCCGGACAAAACGAGTCCCAACCTCAAGCTCAAGGACCTGGAGCCGGATCCAGCAACGCACCCAACGGCACATCAACCACAAACAACAACAACCAGGCGAACGGCACCCATCCCTCCTCCTCCCAGAACAACTCGCAAAACACCTCTCAAAGCACCCTAATACCCACCCCGCTAGCAACCCCCCTCTCAAACCCCAATCATCCCAACGCACCCGCCCTCCCCCCGCAAGTCTCCCTCCCGCCACCCCTCCACAAAAAGGCCAACCCCCTCCAAAACACGCTCTTCTACCCCTTCCCATCGCAAGCCAAAATCCTCTCCGGTTGCCTAGTCGCCAATGAGCTCCTCCAATCCAGGGGGATCGACCCCAAAAACTACGACCCCGTCCTCGAAGCCCAGAAGCAGGAGCAAGAAGCTGCCAGCCGCGCCGAGCAGGCCGAAAAAGAACGGGTGGAGCGGGAAGAAGAGAATAACCGGATCAGGTTAGAGAGAGAAGAAGCGCTCAAGAAGAAGGCGGAAGAGGTGAGGAGGGAGAAGGAGAGGATGAAGGAACGGGAACGGGAGAGGGAGGAGGAGGAGAGGAGGAGGAGGCGTGAGAGCATGTTTCCCGGTGCCATGGCTGGGGCCGGGGAGGCCCAAGCGGCGGGAAGCGCTATTTCCCCGACGACGGAAAAGATTTCTGGGAAGGGAGAGTTCAAGTTCGCGGATTTGGACGATGAGGATGATTAGAAGCCAAAAGGAGAGGGCGAGTTGCTTGGTGCTAATAATAAACATGAAATTCACAATCAGGGCGGCCAAATACCCGCCGAAGGTTATGAATTGCATGATCACGATGCTGAGGGGGAGGGGATAGAAGGATGAGGACGATGAGAGCCAGTACAACTAGGACTCCCCCAAGGACGTGGAATCGCAGAATTGTGGTGGTGAAGGAGATCAACCGGTGTCGCATCCTGAAGAGGAGAACCCTAAACATGTTCAAGTTGCACAATCAAGCTACCGAGGGATAAGACGATTTCGATCAGGAAGAAGCTCCCATGAGCGTTGCAATCGTCATCACGTCATAGCCATATTGTTTGACGTAGAGGATACGAGAGGACCAGAGGCCGGGCAAGCATAGGGAACTGCACAAGGACGAGGGTCAACAGCACTCCTAGTCCATGTCTAGGTAATAGGTACCTACCTTCCTTCCTTCCTATAAACCTAACCTATCTATCTAGGTAGTGAACCGCGAGGTCGATGTCATAAAAGAACCCTAAGGGTCACGGTCAAAGTTAAAGGTTAAGGCAACTAGGGCAGTGTTGAGCGTTAGTGTTACAAGGCCGAACTTCAGCCTGATGATTATTACTATAGCATCATCAATGGGATCGATTGCTCATACGAAAAGTTAGTGACGACGTACTTAGCATTACCATCGGAAACCAATGTCAATATTTCCAAACAATCTCCACGCCGAAGCACGCCAAGAGAGTGAGTGTGACCTCACTTGTTTTTTTTTTTTGTCTTGCATGTCGCCCAAAAGGAAAAGAAAAATCATAAAAAGTTGTGTGGTACTGCTAGTACTACGTTCAAGCGCGCCAGCCAAGTCCATTTGGCCCACCAATGAGACGTTGTTTATATGTTTTGTCTTGCTTTCTGTTTACTAACTACCGAGATGTATATATATATATATTATTACTCACACATTAATTGCCGCGCCGCGCCGGATCTATCGAGACACTTTCACGTTGAGCATGTGGAACTTGTCAAAGCGATCTGTTGGCTGATTCGAGAGAGGAGTTCGTGCTTTTAATAATTAGTAGTAGACTAAATTGCTTTTTGGTATGTAAATTCTTCTGTCAAACGTAGGCGTCCGAGATCAGACAATACTTTTATATCCCATCCCGTCGTCCCAGCTTTTGGGACGAGTATCTAGATGGTGTGAGTGGTGGGAACCAAACCACACACCCTGCTCCTTAGCATGCCCTTCATCTTGTGCCATATTCCATATCTCTGGCGAGGTGTTGAGGATAATGGTAGCCCTCTAGAATATAGTCACCGAGTCAGCTTTCCGTTTCTGAGGTGAACCTCTTGGAGCCATATCCCATCCCAAATACTATGCAGATCCATCCCAAATCGTGACATTTCAAATGAGATATGCCAACGAACTGAATCCCAGTGATCCCAAATAAGACAAATCCCAATGCATGTAAACGCCGTGTTGTTATGCATGAGCCCTTCCACAAGATACAGGTCCCGGTGTTTTCGGTAGCACTCTATGCAGCCAGCGGTGCCTATCGGGGGAGAGAGAAAGATGTCCTTCTTCACCTCTATATTTACAATCCTGAAAATCACACCATTCAACCGAGTTCCTCACTCTAGCCACCTTTTCTCGTGCTTGTTGACGTTTCATCGCGCATTTGGACATCTCCCTCTACATCCCTTTCGATTTTCGATAGCCTACTCCCTTACAAGCTCAGTCTGTCGATGCTCAGGCGATCGATACTCTTCACCCGCCGCACGACACCAAGCTTGAAGAACTTCTCCTCGCCTGCAGCGGTGCGGCCGCCGATATACCACGGACCACCTGCGGGGTTCACCTCGCGGAATCCTTCACTTGAGCTTTCGCTGCCCCGTCGCCTGCCATTGCCAGGTATCGGCATTGGACTATGCGCGCCCCGTGTTGATGAATGCAGGGAGACCTGTGCCGCTACGCTAGGTGTTTGTCGTTGTGTTTGAGAAGTTTGCCGTGCTGTTGACGATGATGACGAAGACGTTTGTGTAGTTGTGTGTTTGGAGGCTTGTGACGTAAGAGGTGCCGAAGGTGTTTGTGATGTTTGGCGGAAACCCGCTAGGAAAGAGAGGAAATAGGAGCCGCCTCGGGCTTGCTGAGAGGACGACATGGTGTCCGAGAAGAAGAAATTCGGCGTGGAATATAGTTCGTGAGGGTTGGAGAAGAGTTCGAGGCGTGGATGTTGTGTCTTAACAGTCTTGTCGTGGAGGTGTGGGTAATGCAGAATGACGGCAACGAGTACGGCGAGTCGGTGAAAACGGTTCTTGGCTGGACTTGGTGGGATGCTGATACAAGCTATTGGACGTTCATGCGTCTCTTCTCTTGGCGGGTGTGAGAGAATTTCGAGAAAAAGATCGAGAGCTCCGGTGGTGGGACTTTTGGGGGTCCTGTGCAGGTTAAACTCGATGGGTTTTGAGGCAGATTAGGATCGATCACTTTATTTTTTTATTTTTAGGCCTTGCTTTCGGGTTGCCGAACTGATATGTTGTCTCCCGGGAATTTCTCTTGTCAGCGGCTTGTGACAATTTGCCAGTTTGTTACAGTACAAGGTTGATGGCGGAGGACGAGAATAACGGCGCGCACTCGATGATAACGTGGTCGGTATCGGGACGAGAGAAGGGAAGAGAGAGAGAGAGAAGTGGGATCATATGTATACGAAAGCGGTAAGTGGATTATATCCGGTAGACCTCGGGGAAGTTGAGGGTGAGGAGGGTTATGAAGGCGTGAAAACTTGCTGATAACAGAGGTACAGGCTGGCTCGGCGGAGAGGGGTGGGTGGGAAAAGTGGGATTCTGAGAGGGCAGCGCATGGGCTTTCCGATTGACGTCGTTGCGAAGTGTGTTGTGCGGGAACGGCGAAAAATCGGCCAATCCCGGGCCAGAAAGAGTCGCTTGACCACCTAAAAAACACCCCTGCCGCTGCATTTGCGTGCTTTGCGTGGGGCTCTGCCAAGGGCTCCTTCTCGATGTCAAGGAAATCGCGGGGGCACGCTCGGACCAGCACCCAGCCCGGCGGAAAGGCAATCAGAAAAGAGTAGCATCTAATTGGCCAGAATCAGGCCTTCATTTGTGCGCCAGGCAATGCCAACTAAGCCTCGATGCAAGACCCCTCCTCTGTCGGTAAACAACCTAGAATTAAAACACACCGCCCCGAGCAATGTTTGTGGACTCGAACCGGCTACAGCATGCCTTAGGCTGCCATGTCTGACTCGTCCACGTTGGGGAACTTGAAGGCAAGGAGGGTGTCTGGACGCTGTTTTCCGCTAGAGGTGCCAAGCTCGCCGAACAAGATAATGTCGTGAGGTGAAGGTATCACATGCTTGAAGAAATACGTCGGCGAGCAGACGCCATGGCAACCGGACGATGCATTCTTACTCATCAACAATGGCCGCCCAGGACCCTGAAAAGCTCGCTGTCAAATCAGGATGTCTCGAGTAGAAAAAGCAAGTCTGTTGAGTGGGAGATATTCATACATCGCAGCGCCTTTTCCCAGCAGTATTCGCCCAGGTATAGTAGGAAAGTCTACGTCCCCAACGGGAACCTACTTGTTGCTTTATCGTACTGGTACCCGAGGCATTCTCTTGCTATTGCCGGCAAAGATCGATGCATAGTGCACTTTTGGTGGAGAAGGACCAAACTTCTTCATGTTGTGCATGCTTGGAGGCTAACCCTAATGCTCGGCAATGGCATCCACCACTTGCCTAATTTCTAAAGGTCTAGCTCGAAGTTGAAAGTGTCTCCTCACCTGCCTAACCTAAATGTTCGGGAAGGCGTATGCGAGGCATGTCAGCGTCAGCTTGGGAGTCCGGAAAGCACCAGAGAAAGGACCAGTGGCATTGGGCAGCAGCCAGTGCACACGCAGCTTGTACCTGCCGCCTTCAGCCTCATGTGTTGCAGATCGACTGGAGCAACGTTGAATGTCTCGACGCGTTTTGACGAGGTCCGACGAGGTGTAACCGAAGATACTCAGCCAAGCAGACATCAACCATCATTGATTCCCGTCATATCCTGAAAACGATAGCTCTAAGATCCTCATTGATCACTTCTCAGAACCCCGAAAATAGTCCTCGCAGCCCTTTTCCAAGTGTGTTTCTCTTTTTGTTCCCGCCACTCGGGTTCCCAAACGCTCTGATTGGACAAAGGGCCCACCCACTCTGCATGTCCGGAGGCTAATCACGATCTATTCAAGAGCTTCTCTCCCTCAGTCAGCTATCCAGGTGTTTTATGTTATTTTATCAGATTTGCTATTTATAAATTAAACAAAACGTTAAAATTGAACATAAATGTGGTTAGAAGTTAAGCGAAAACAGAAAAATAAAATGATTACCTTTTTCAAAAAAAAATACATTATTTTATTAATTTTATACTAAGTACAGCACTTGACTCTTGTTGAAGTGCCTGTCCACCATTCGGGTTCAAAATGCGTATCAAGCCCAGGCCCAAGTCCAGGTATGCCAGGTTGCCGGAATCCGAATTGCTTCCTCCCTCATCCAAGTTGAAATTCCATTTTCGAAAGCCTTGTGTTTAGGCGTCAATCCCGGCATGTAAACATGATCTGATTCTCGATCACTATTCAGATAATCAGATTTCCCCGCATTCAAACACCCTGGCGAGGTGTGGATGGGAAATCTCACGTTACCACACAAACTCCATCGTATTTGCCCTATCCAACCCTATCGACCGTACCAAAACCACAGCACAGCAAGGCTCTATGCGAGCCAGTATAAGCCCCTGCAGCAAGGAGCGCCCATGGCGATGATAGGCCTGCGACGATACTGCCCAATGGTCATGAGGATACCTGAACTCGGGGTGTAAGCGAGAGGTCGGTCGCTAGCTACACAAGTGTATGGGAGGCTAAGAACGACTGTTGAGGCCCGCAAACTATACTCGATATGAGAGAGCAGAGTGAGAGAAAAGGCGCCGTTGGTATCCCCGATTCCTCGTCGCCGACAAGAACAAGCCACTGCCGCTAATTGCTAAAGATCAATAAATCAAGAGGAATAACCAGGAAGGCCTGAGTGCAACACACGATATTGATATTGTGTGGCTAGTTTAGCTCGAGAACTACAATAAATATATTTTCACGAGCATGGAGGCATAAATATTGCACCGTTCCAGCTAATGTTTAGCTCTACAAGCCTACTTAGTTACCTAGTCGAAAACCTAGATGTTCTCTCAACTTCTACAAAGCCCCTGGAGTAGCGTCCTTCATCTATATGGGAGTCGAGATTGATGCACCCCCTGGATATGAACTCTATCGATGAGCCACAGGTGCGAGAATTACGACTGCACCATGGGGAAGGCGAGGCCTTCGACTCGCAGAGGTACATTCAAAGATGATCAAGGTGTCTAGGTTGAATCATTTACTCGGGACTTTGATCATTAGCGACCATGAACGGATGAATCCTATACCTTGTAACTACTGGCGGCCCTGTTTTGTCAAATATCCCAATCCCTGGCTCTCCCACCCTTCCTCCGAGGCACCAATACCTTTCCCCGTGATGGAGACAAGAAAGAGACTGGAGCCAAACTCCTTGGACCAAAATGGTGTCACTCTTGGATGGGAGTTGGCTGCTGGAACCAGCGGGGCACTTACCTCTACTATGATGCTGCTGAGCCTGGTGTCTTTGGGGGTATGGTCACGTACGATGGGAATATTACCGTCCGATGGACCAACGCGATCGCTGGGATTCCCGTGTTGATCAAATGGACGGCCGATGAAAAGGTTATCTAGGTCTGGGGTACGTTCTTCGCCGCCGCAAGACCAATATACTGCACTGTCCATGAATATGGTTGAGCATCAATGACCGTTCCTTTTTCTGACCAGTCAACAGAGACTGAGATATCGCAGCCCAACGGAGAAATAGCATTCTTCCCTGCCTTGGCTCTCCTGAGCAAGCAGAACGACATTCCCACATACAGCCCTGCCATGGAGGAGTCGGAGTCCTAGCTTGACAACCTGCTCAAGCCCGTCCCCGATTTGCCCCTCCCAGATGGCCTCGAAGAGGCCATATCCCCTCAGTTGCACCATCTAATATCTAGTAACTCCCTATGCAACACGATAGAGATCTCCCAGCCCGAATCGGACTCCGGCTCCGACCACGTGTCCACCTCCGACCCTTTCACTCTGCAGCCGGCCATCGTCTGCGCCATCATCGAAGCGGCACTAGGTTCCCAGAAGCAAGCGTGGGGCATCGCGTTGGGCTGCTCCATGGCGGTCATGGCCTTGCTCCTACCCTGCACGTGGTACCTGTCCCGCTTCGTCACGGTCGAGAAGATCATGTTAGCCCAGTGCTTCCGCATGCACCCGTTCACGCCGCACTGGTACCGGGGCCTCTTCGTGCACCTGGCCTGCTGCCCGCGCGACGGCATCTGCCACGTCGGGGAGAGGAAGCCCATCGAAGAGACGGCCTACGCCCTAGCCTGGTCCCAAAGGAGGAGGCACCTGCGGGAGAGGCGAGGACGACTCGCGGTACCGTAGCTGGCGCCGGCAGCTGAGGGAGTACGAGCAGCAGAGTGGTGGGAATGATGGGTCTAATCGTAGCAGCAACAGCAACGGAACTGGACTCGGACCCGTGGCCGGGAATAGAAATAATGAGAATATTTGATTTTAGGCGAAGGCTGCAACACATTTGGGCATTTTCGTCCGAGGCTAGAGTAGACGCTGGCTGTTGGCATCTCAAGGTACTGTATCGATTATAGAGGACATATCTATCCTTCCCGACCAAATAGAGATCTTGTCTCCAAGAGGAGTGGAACGTATATGTCGAGAGTACGTTGGAACTGAGGAAGGGGAAAGGGACCGTTGATGAAGCTAAAGAATCGAATGTACTAGGTAAAGAGTAGCTGCGTCTTTGCGGTGCCTCTTTACAATATCAAATAGACGGTCCCACCCTCGCCTAGTTCCTCGTGCATTACCACCGAAGTTGAGAAAACAGAGCAATAGGAAAGTTCAACAAGGAAGTTTCCGGTCCCCTACTCTTTTGCCAGCAGTCCAAGACCAAGGTCAAATTCTATAGGGTCATTCATATACTAACCATCTTTCATTTCTTGAAACGAACACTCTATGACATTAAAGACGCGCCCGAGCAAGCACAGCATAATCCAATGCTTGGTCCTGCACATCCCCGGAAAATCCAGCTGCTGACTACCCCCTAACTAGCATGCCCGCCATTATGTTCCTCCGCCTTCACCAGCTCAGAGAACCTCGAGCCCCGGTTATCCAGACACTGTCTCTCTCGGCGGTCCCAGCTCGGCAATACTCCCAGAGTCCACGATAACCACCGGGCCATGGTCAATGATGGTGTTGAGGTGGCGGACAATCGATATGACAGTTCTCTGTCGTGGGAATGCATCCTTACGACCATCTGGACTTTCATTTCCGCCTCTGCGTCGAGGCTTGATGTTCACGAGAATTCGCACTGGCATTTGCAAGGCGAATCGGATATTAGCCCCGGGGGGTGTGTAGTTACGGATAGCTAGCCAGCCACCTAGGCAGCTGGATAAGTATTTTGGAGCTTGACCAGCTAGCAGAAAGGTATTGTGCTTATCCCCGTAGCCCCCTCGACCAGCCAAAATGCCCGATCATTGGTCGCCGAGCCTCTGTAGGCTTGAGATGCGCGGGATAGAAAGCACATTACTAGGACTTCCCAAGCTCAAGTTTGAAGTTTGACAGCGGCAGCAACTCATCCGCCGATAAATCGATCCATCGCAAGCCCTGAATAAGGTGGCTGGCATTTCTCTCCATAGGGGCTCGAATTCCGGCACCAGTTTGGTGGCTCTGCCCAGTACATGCAAAGGGGGACGGCCATTTTCTCCCCCGGCGTCTGCTATGGCCATTTCGAAGTGCCTGTGCCAGGAATTAGCTACGTGTACCACCACTGTCCATAGACCTCTTAGGCCGATAGTCAGTATAGAAAAACAACCTACCTTTTTCCTCTGCTTTTTCCTTTTCACCTAGGCGCCGGCAAGATCACTTGGACGCAGGTAACGAGATATCGTTCTGTTCATTGAGCAGCACAGATAATATATCGCCATACTAAATAGCTCCAATGGGAGAGATACTAAGCTTATGCAGTTGCATCTCATTGGGAGATTTGACAGTTTGAGAGTCGTACAGGTGAAGGGAAATGTGCTAGGAACGCTGGAATACATGTACAGGGTCATAAAAAAAAAATCATAGTATTGAAATTCAGCACGACCCAATCCAATATCTAACCCGTATCTTGACGGGCAGGTTCGATTTTCGGCAACTCTGCGGATAGGCTCCAGCGGCCAGTCAAATTCCAGCACGAGGAGTGATTCCATCTAGCCAATCAGAACTATTCGGCTACCGTTATAGCTTTTAGATAGATCCAATCTTGCCACGTAGGAAGCTAACAGCATCATCGCTGTTCGATCCGTAGGTAAGGTGGGAGGCAGTGGTGGTGAGGGTCCCAACGCAGACGAGATCGCCAAAGTTGCAGAAGATCTCGATCTTGTCGGGGGGGAAGTTGGGGATGCGACCACCGTCCTAGAGGTTCTGGGTGTCGCCGAACGTGACAGCGCCGACGACCTTGTTCTTGACTGACGAAGAGCGGCCCTCGACGGCGCGATGGGTGAGAGCAGCACCTTGGGAGTAGCCACCGACGACGATCTTGGAGTTGGGGCATTAGCTGGTGGCCTCGTCGAGGTCATCCTCGAGCTCGCGGATACCGGCGTAGTCGGCACCGCCGGGGTTGAAGTTGGTGCTGAGGAGAGCAGCGTACGAGTTACCTTGTAGGATTGATTCCGGGTCAGAGTTTGTGGGATGGGCTGGGGTATCAATACGTGCATGACACTTACCTGGCAGGCAACCTTGGAAGAGCCATACGCGGACTTCAGTCCATCACAGACACCGAGTCCAACGACAGTACCCTATGCACGATCTGCGTTAGCTATTCATCACCAACAATGAACATTACTGTAGTTCTAGCTATATCTTAACAGCGGGTGGAGAGACGGATTCCCTAAACTGACCATGTTTCCAATTTCAGTGGAGCCACGAGCAAAGAAGAAGATGACAGGGCGGCATCCATAGACTCTGTACTCGTTCTCAGTGATGTCCCGCTTGGCAATCTCATTGCGGGCAGCAAGAGCCACAATCTCGTCGGCGTTTGTCACCGACAGCACGAGCAACAATAACGTCGACCTCGCTGGTGGCAGGAGCGATGGGGCTGGTGGTGGCCAGAGCGGCCAGAGCGACAGAGAAGACAAACTTCATCTTAGACGATAGGGTAGACCGGGACGACTGAACTCTGGACAGATGTTTTCTGTTGCTACGTGTACAAATGGGTGTAGAGCCTCATAGTTCCAGGAAGCTCTACCAAAAGGGAAAGCAGAGGGTAATAGCTAGTTGTAGTTGCGTCGTGAAAAAGCATCGAGGCTTGGTATATTCTGCTAATAGGCTAGGGGAGGCAGTCACATCACTTGCCGAGTGTGTTCTCGCCATCGCTCGTGAGGATGTGCTTGTTGCAATTGGTATACCATTCGCCGTCTCGACTAGAACCAAATGAACACTCAAAAGAGAATGCAGAGGCTTTCATCCTAGAACTGGTCTAGCCATTAGAGAAGTTGAAAAAAGCAGTAGAAAGTCATTTACAGTAAAATTTATCGATTAGTGCCAGCGAGCAGTGCAAGAATACGACGCTATTGAAAAAGACCAATGTTCAATCATCCTAGCACCACACATAATAGAAAGCGGTGCAAACTGATTCTCAGCCTTTCCCTTCTACTCTACCTGGAAACAACCGCAGCTCAAATATTTTCTTTCCACCATCCGTATTGTACGCAAAGTTCTGTGAGAACCTATGAGGCCTAGTCTAGTCCGGCAAGCCAAACATAGTACTCATAAGTGGCTACATGGGGCTGATCGAGAGACCACATAGCATCATGTTCCAATCGGGTTTCCCAATATTATACTGGCGGAGGCGGGTTACCAGGGCGTCGGCCGCCACTACCGATCCAGTCTCTCGGAGGATCATTTCCTTGGGGTGTATTCCCGGGCTGCCGGGTATTCGTGTTGTTACCACCTTGGGTGTTCGAGCCTGGGGGGACATTTTGGGTCGTAGAGGATCTGAAATCAATACATTAGAAGACGCTCAGGAGCACAACATGCCACCACTAGCGGAAAGGGGAAAATATCGAGACAAATCTGACTTACGTTGGCGCGTTTTGCGGGTTGTTGTTTTGATCTGGCCCTGGCTGGTTGTCGTTTTGACTGGCAGATCCTCTCCTGGCCGCATTTCTTACTGCGTTCATAGCTCCAGTGACGCTGGTACCAATTCTCGAGCCCACACGGGATGGACCTCCTGACTGGTTCTGAGGGGGTTGGTTGCCGGGAGGCTGATTTACAGGCGAGTTTCCTTCAATTGGCTGTCTTTGTTGCTTCTTCTTTGTCCGGAAGATCTTTCTAGCTGCTCGAACAAACCAGTTGGGCTTCTTTCCTCGGTTGGGGTCGTCTGGGTTGTCACCGCCCCCGCCACCGCCGCCCCCGCCTTTCGGAGCATTCCAAACGCCGGTCGACATGTTCAAGTTCTTTCGGTCACGGTACTTGCCAGGCCGGAGACTAGGTTCGGGTTGGCTGCTAGATACTAATAGACTAAGTAATGATGCGAGAGAAGTAAGGGGGGGACAAGTTGAATTAAACGAGACCTTGAAGACTGCCGAGAGCGGGAATATTGCCTCAGATCTTGGAGGTGCTATGAAGACTGGACTACGATATATGATGGTGCAAAGTAAAGAGAAGATTGGAGGAGTAAGTACCGCGAGCAGTCCAGCAGAAGGTGATTGGACGGGAAAGGTAATTCGAAATCAACTTCAATAAGCCGGTCTGATTGTTTGTGGCAGTTTCCACCACATTTCCTTGGCAGTAGCGTCCAAGGAAGGTAAGAACCAACTGGGATAGGTTGGCAGCCATGGAGGAGCTGCTGTGAGACTTGCCTACCAACCTGAGTTTATGTGTCATGATATCGAAAGGTAGCTGCTTTGTCCGTTCACGAAACAATTGACAGGCAGCCTCCCCTACTACTCATTGGATGCTTTGCCATTGAGTTGGTAGTTTCCCCTTGTCCCGAGGCACCTTAGTTAGCAGGCGTAGTCCTAGAAGAGTTGGAAGTTCGTGTGTGGGTCAAGGAAGGAAGGACATTTGCATTTTGTTATTTATGCTTTATTTTAAAGGAAATATTGACTGGGTTGCAATGGCACGCGAACCTGGGAATAGTGGAATTATTCAAAACCATCCGTTCATGACAGAGCCTACAGTTTCTTGCGAATGACCCAAGTTGTATGGTATTGCATCACTATAGTACTACGTAGCGCCCGGCTGGTCAGAGGACTTCTCATTTGGACTATCACTGGACCGCCGGGGTTGACTCAGAGTACTATGTACAGTAATTTGTAGGGATGGTACCCACTAACGGTGCCAGCCAACAACTATTATTGCGAGTGCAGTAGCAGGGGAAAGAAGGTGCCAGTGGTGCCGTGTGGAAAGTTCTCGAAAGTCCCTGTCAGGGCTGTGGCGTATCGATAGCCCGATAAGCATGGGCTCATCATCGCTCTGATAACGGCCAAACAACCAATTATCTCCAACAGCCCCGCCATGAGCATGTAGCGGTTCTGGGATGACCTCCCAATGAATTGCTGAGAACGCCTTCCTTCTCCAACACGCATGCGATACCCAAAGCCTTATTGTTTTATGATTCCCGGTTTTTTCTGTCACTCTTTGTTTAGCATGAAGCGTGAGGTTACTATTTTTTGATGTTCCTTTCTGACTGATACCCCTGTCTGATGTTCGTCTTGTTTTCCCTCGTCTTGTTTTCCCTAGGAGTCACACAATCCCAAAATCATATTCATGTTGACTGGTTGATGCGAGATCTCACGCATTGCCCTAAAATACGCAATCCTCCACTGTTTCTGTACTAGGCCGACTCTTTGGAGCTACCAGGCACTTATCCTCCCCAACCACACCTAATCTCGAGATAGAGACGTCCGAGGGCTCCGAATAAGTCTTGCCTTCCCTTGCGCCTTTGATCATTCTCGACTCAACTCTCCTAAACCCCAGCAAACCCAGGGGATCTTGAGATCCCGGTTCTGCAGGTTCCGTTGACAAGCAGATGCTTGCAAGCGAGGCAGCTCCTTGACCCACCGTAGTCGACCACCGACTCTCGAGTCTGCCTTCGATTGTGCCTACCGCATGCGATACTCTAGAAATACCCCGTAAACCCTTCGGACATTCACAATCTCCATTGGCGTTCACTCATTCCCATCCTGTCACGTCGTTTGTTCCCGAGCAGGCAAGCACCCAGTTTTGGTAGGCTCTCTCATTGTCTGTTTGTAGTATCCTCTGTTTATTAACACAAGCACCTAAGCAGAGAAGACACTGGTCTTTGGACACAAGCAATTGAAGGTCCCGGGCTCTTGCAGGATTATCGACTCGAGACAAATCGAGACAGAGCCCAACTCTGTCCTCGTTTTGAGGGAAAATTTGTGTGCACTCAAGCAAATCCTCCATCACACAGTGCCAGCCCGAACTAGTCGCAGCATCCTTCACTTCATCACTTGCAAGGCGTTCATGTTCAATAGCGAGCAATTGTTCCCACTTACCCCCACTTGCAGCATACCCTGGCCGCGGCTCTTCTTTCATCGCTGCGGAATTGTGTACTTGGTCTAGCAATCTCATTTCCTCTGATGATTTACTCGACATATGACGATATCGAATATTAACCCAGTGCCCCAACCTCCGCTTCGGACCCTTCCACCAAGAGATACTTGCGCAGGGCAAAAAAATCGTAGCCCCAGCCGTCATCTTGTGGAATATTCTGCGATAGTAGAGTTGAATAAATCTACTATTGTTTACTTTGAGCGGATATTGCCATTCATCTTGAGAACGTGGAAACTCTCGTTCTCCCCAGTTAGCGTCAACTTGACCCTTTAACCCACGTCAAGATTTGGACTCACAACCAAATTGTCACCTTCCCAAGTTAGGATGTCGGACGTGGGTAAAGCCATCCAGCTTAAGGAGGAGGGGAACAGGTTCTATCAACAGAAGAACTATGCTGGAGCCGAGGGCTTGTATTCCAAGGCGTAAGTCATTCTCCATAACCCCAGACATGCCCCTGCCTTGTGGGACTCGAGGCGCCGGAATTCCTTGGCCCCGGTAGTTTGAGAATCGGTCAAACAATCAGCCTTCTCACGTTCCTCCACTTTCGCCGATACAACGCATCCCAAGTAGAAGCTGTGCCAATCAGAAGGTTGAAGCTAACACCGCCACTGCCGCCCACAATGTGGGTGCATGGGGACTTTGGAACAACAGTATCATAGCGGACCCCAAAAACCCAGCCTTGTACACCAACAGGGCGATGGCCCGCATCAAGCTCCTCCTCTGGCACCACGTGGTAGACGACTGCAAGCAGGCCCTCCACCTCGATAGCCACAACATGAAGGCCCACTACCAGCTCTCCCAGGCACAACTCGAGCTCGGTGCCTTTCAGGAGTCCGTAGAGTCGGGTGAGAAAGCCCACGAACTGTGTCTAAAGCACAACGACAAATCCCTCTTCAACATCACGTCACAGCTCCGCAAGTCCATCAAAGCAAGGTGGGACGACATGGAGCGTCGTCGCGTCCGCGCCTACACTGAGCTCGAGCAAGAAACTCGCCAAATATTCCAGGTCTCCAAGTCAGAGGCCATCAGCGGCACCGCTAGCGAGGTTGAGCGCAATGAGATATCCGAGGAGTGGGATTCCAAGATTTCACGGATTGGAGAGATTTTCGAGAAGGCAAGGCCCGAGGAGCAGAAGATTGACCTACAACCCCCAAGCTGGCTGCTGTGTCCCATCTCGTTCCAGGTTATGCTGGATCCAGTTATGGTGAGTAACATCATCACATTAACCCCGACTAATCGAGAGGATTTACTTATCGTCATATCTAAACTCGCTACTACAAAGCCCGACTCTTTCCAACTTGCCCATCAACCACTTACAAATATATAGACAAGAGCCGGCCATACGTACGATAGGCAAAACATCGAGCAGCACGTAAAGCAGCACCAGGTGGACCCATTCACGCGCGAACCCCTCTACCTGAGCGACCTGCGGCCCAACCTCGCCATCAAGGAGGCCTGCCAGGCCTACCTCAAGGAGCACGGGGATGCTGCCGAGTACTAGTCGGAATTTACAGCAGCGATACTCAACTTGAAGGTGCCCAACAAGGACAAGAGGGATCGCCATCGGTTCTACTTTTGGGACCCGCCGAGAGTAGTGGGTTGGGTTAAAAACCTACCGTAGTATTGTGGCTACTTTTACCACTGCTTCTGCTACAAAAATGACAAACTATATCTCACATACCAAGAGTGATTATATGCAGGAGGAAGGAAAGGTACTTGACTCTGGTTTTGTTATCATCTGGTGGTATCTCATGAGATAGTACGGGGTCGAATTGCATGCATTCACGAGTCATTCTCCATGTTTTTTCATTACATAATTTGGTTTCCATCAAGTCTTGTCTCCTATCTAGCGTTGTTTGTTGCTCTCCTTGCTCCTTGCTAGTTATTTTATTTTCTGCACTATATTTTGACGCATCGTTTTGCGGTGCATAGCTTTGAATGATTGGTCCTTTTTTTTTCTTCTTTTTTTTACTGTTTAACCATTCCTAAGAGGCATGACGTGGGAGTGGTACTTGATATTATTGAATGAAAACCATTGATGGATGGTAGTGCATATGCTACGTCTGTCTATGAGCAATGTACATCCATGGCTAAGAAAATATATGTCCCCCAAAAGCACCTCAGATTCCTATCAAAACGCTTGATGCGTGCGTCCACTTCAAAAGCACAATGTAAATCCGCCCGGAAGCGCCATGGATATCATTCCTCAAAATGCCTGACCAGTCCGCCCCCAGATGCTACGTCCGCCCACCAAACATCTTCCTTATTCTCTCAAAGACACTTTCGCTCTTCTCGCTATGAGCAGGGCGAGCAGGAGGAAGTGCTTTTCCTCCCTTGTTAACTCCCCACTGCTTTGTGTCTGTGAGCTCAATCCCCCCTTGAGGCTGGTCGTTATACGCAGCCCTATGGGGACAAGCCTTGGTCCAGTCTTTCTCTGGAGGACCGGAAACATCAACCTTCATCCCTTTCAAAACTTCTCGAATCACAAACTCAAAAGCCTCGTCCACACCCTCTCCTGTTTTAGAGCTGCACTCCATCGCCGGCAGTGAAAGCATGAGCCTATGCGCCAACTTCTCAGCTTCTTCTTTCGACACTCTTCTCTCTTGTGGCTTGTCGTCGTTTCTGCTTTTGGCTTCATCATGATCCACATTTCCCGATTTCGCATTATCAGTGGCTAAATCCCCTAGCAGCGTGTCATCCGAGTCGGCGACGGCAGCCGGCATCCAGTATGCAAGCCACGATTCAATCACTTCACTACTGCTAGGCTTGCGAGGAAGACGATGGACACTGCGCTCCGACTGGGCACCATACTGTGAGTTTGTCGAGTTCTTTCGTGTGTACGCAGGGGGTCCGCGGAAAGACTGAGAGGTTTGAACCGAGCGGTGGGTCGAAGAAACATTGGACTTGCTCACTTCTGGGTCGAAGGATGTAGTAGATGTCCTCCGTCGGCTCGGAGGCTCTCGCTGCCAGCTAAACGACGCAATTTGAGGCGAGTTCAAGATGAATGGTGACGTTGATATACGCTTTGGGCTTGCGGACGCAGATGGGATGAGATCGAGTCCACTAGTATTCAATGGCGATAGCGCGCTTGGTGACAGAGGCAGCGGCGACTGCAAGCTAGATAATGAGGTGGTTTGAGAGCTTACTCTCCGAATCACGTCATTCGACCTCTCCTGCCGGGTAACTGCGTGGCCTGGAGTTTCTATATCGATCTCTTCCGGGTTCTCGCGAATCGAGTCGTTTCTTCGCAGTGGTTCACTAAAATGGATTGGTTCTCCATATCCTCTAGCACCACTCGCGCTTTCAGCTCGGCGTAGAAGACTAGTCGATCCTGTATCCCTTCTCTGGTTGACCGACGCACTATGTCGGAGAGAAGATGAAAAGAATGGATTGCGACCTGCCGAGTCGGCAGGAAGGAGGGGTGATAAGGGATTTTCGTTACTGGACCGAGCCTTGGGTGTGCGAAAGAGCGGATGAATAATATCCATGCTCTGAGCATCTGCTTCCGGCTCGAAACCCATTCTTGGCGAGGGTTTAGGAGACTTTGGGTTTGTTTCGCCCCTTGGCTCCAAGTTCGCGTTGCTGAGCGCAGCAGACATCAGTTCATCAACATCTATTCCGAGGCCAGGTTCTATGTCGAGATCTGCCTTTGAACCCAGCAGTGCAACAACTAGTTCCCTATCGGAAATACCACAAGATGTGTTGGCCGATGTGTTGCTTCCAAACAGCGACAAGTGCCTCTTCCCACTACCTGATGGTGTGTTGGGAGGTCGAAGCGAGAGCTCGGCATGTAGCGACTCTGCTTTGGCAAGGGACTCTGGTGAATCAATAGAATACAGAAGGATTACAGCATCATAATCTCTCTTTGAGAGCAGACTTAGTCGTGTCTTCTTGGTTTGAAGTGGATAATTGACCAGCTCCACCAAGAATGTTAGGTCTTTGCGAACACACTGAGAACATGGGCCACGAGGAGCTGCTGAACTCAGAGTTGCGTCATTCCTCCCAGTAATGTCTGGAGTGTTGATAGGTGAAGCTGGATCATGGCTTGCGCCCGTTCTGTGCCTGCTTGCATGATTGCTGAAAGCAGACGACAGTGGCAGGCCAGATGTGCTCGAGGTTGGTGGCGAAAGGTCGGCTTGGCCAAGAGATGGCCCATGGCTTGTGTTTAGTGGGCGTGTTATAAAACACGTAGGCGATGGCGGATGTGGGCTCAAAGTGAAATAGCGTCTTGATTCTAGTGTAAGTGAGGTATCATATGAAGGTGGATACATCATCGTCGTGAACTGGAGTAATGTTAGAATCAGAACCGTGCCATCATGGAGCGAATTCAACCCTACTCTTGACTCTAGAGATCCTTTGCCTACTCCTTCGCCTCCCAAGAGGAGTATCCTGATCGTGGGCTTCCCCGGGCGCCTTCCCATGGTGGTGAGCAAACAGTATCTCTGCAGGATTTCTCGGCGTTGAACAAAAGGCAGCAAGGTACCAGGAGATAAGAACGAGTCAGGGAAGGTTGAAGTTGAGTGATTGGTTGATGTATTACTGGACAACTCGAGGAAGCCTCGTTCTTAATTTCCAGTATTCTCTGTTGACGAGGCTCAATGTTGTGAGAGGGAAAGTTGGCTTAATCAAAGTAGTATCCACGTCCGACGTCACTTTCCAGGTGGTTGCATTCGTCGGTAATGATCCCGAGGGGAAGCACGGTAAGGAAAAGCAGAAGTAAAACGAAGGAAAGAGCGAGGGCTATGGACGCCGTTTCCATAAAAGTTGGGGTTTGATGTGACTGAGGAAAGAACGATGGTGTGTGAGCCCCCCGTGCAAGTAAGTGACTACTGGCTTTGGTATTTTGTATCCCGGGTAGGGAGGCACGCTGGAGCAGGGCGGTGGGTTGTTCGTTCCTTCTTCTAGTCACTTTATCCACGGGACTACGGAAAGAATTCGAAGCAGGTACCCACCCGAGACAGTCGCTACTGCTCTATCTATGAGCTTTCAAGCTCTCATTTCCAATTAAATAATGCGGTTTGGAAAAAACGGTCGATGGGAAGGCATTAATTAATATTAAGACCCGAGTGACAGCGGACTAGGAAGCGTTCGTTTTCAATATGGGAGAATTCCACGACTGGATCATTAGTTTGGATCCGCCTTCGCCAGACCTAGATCACGAATGATGTTGGCAACACATAGATAAATTATTTTAGAGGGTGGTGATAATGTGTTGATTACAAGGTTTCCTTTTTCTTTGCCATTACGATTGGTTCACTCACCGCTTCACAATAATGTAAAGGTATCAAAGTGTATGATAGCGGCTTCTTCTATACATTGATGGCGCCCTCTTTCATCTTGGGGGCAGTCTTGCCACCAGAGCCACGACAAAGCGTCAAGTGAGCTTTTGTTGTTTTCCACTTTCCATAACAACTATGTGAGCAATTGTCCCTCGAAGACAGCTTCTGGATAAGCCGGCCCGCCGTCCCTCGTTCTCTTGTCCCCCCATACTCTAAATATTGATCTATGATAAAATGCAGTGATCATCCATGCATACTGTTTTCTGCGGGGTAAAAATATGGGGAACCTGATGGGTGTGTAAGAGCGTAAACGGGTATAAAATCTGGCCAGCTTTGACATTGCCTGTTGCCTCGTACGTCCTCATGCGTGCGTACGGCCCCATCAGGGAACGAAGAGTACCGGAGAGAAGGCGTGCATGGCGAGAGCCAAGCTTTGCGGATAGATCAGATCCTCTTATCGTGGCCTCCCCAGACCCGCTCCGGATCTTTCCCCAAAGCTTACCCCTGCTAACCTGGAACGTAGTCCCTTTTTTCCCTCGGTTGCAACGTTGGCAGGCCTAGGCACGGCGCCTCGGAAGGAGAGCTGCCATGGACAAGTTTATTCTGGCATCGTTTGTCGGTTCGATTCCCGAACAAAGCACAACATTTGTCCTAGGATCAGTACAGTCATCAGTACAGTCAAGGTGGTCATCTGGTTTCAATTTTGCAGGTAGTCGTTGCCAATGTTGAGATATCTCCAGTTGTTCCTTCCCCACCTTAACTACGATATCGTGATCATTACAGGACGTAGGTAGGAAATTTTCCAGCTGGCTAGAAGGAGGTCCTTCCATTTAGTTTCCCAGATGCCGACCTTCCATCATTTATATGTTCTGAATTGAAGCGGGCAGTCATGCGCCTCGTGGTTGCTGTATTTTGCTTTTGCCGAGCTCCTCTGGGACGTCACCAGAGCTAGTTTGGGATGTGTCACCAAGAAGTTGAGGCGGAATGAGGGATGAAAAGTATAAGGTAGACACTTCCCTTGGGTGTGCCGGCATGGCTAAATATGGGCAAAAGGGGATGATAGCTGCACCCCACAAAGTTCAGATTGGTCGGGAAATTTTATAAGTGCACGTACCCAGATTCCCAAATAGGGTAAAATTGAAAGAATTCCGGGAGTTCGGTGGAGAACAGGGGAGCGGGACTCGGAGGTATTGATGATGTGGGCTAGAAGGATGGAATTTTATCCGGGGCAAAGATCTCGCCCTACACCACGTGCATTTCGCTTCCAGATCCTGAATAGAAATCTCTCGTGTCGCATCGCGTCGAAGACTCCCAGAAAAAAACTCAGATATCATCGTTGGGCAACAGGGCAACCAATGCCAAGCGCAACGTCGTCATGTCGGGCTTGTATCACCTAAACAGGCATGGTAGCCAGGAACTGAAATTTTGATATAGCCAGCAACAACTTCTTCACCTCCTATTTTTCTATCCACTCAGTAAGCTAGTGGTCCTCCTGGCTCACATTCATCATATCAGGCCCGGAATCCATCTGTTTGGTGACGAGAGCTGTCAATTTTTGAGCATCACACTTGATGAACACAACTTCTGTCCAACAGGTCTCGGTCAACGAAGGCTTAATAATACCTGCTTTTTATAGGTAGCTGCAGTAAAATCATACATATCAGGCTTTCTGGGTATAAAAGGGAAGAAGCCTATTGATCACAAAGAAAGTCGATCCAAAAATGACTCAATTTCAACTATCCCAAATACTTTCCTTTCTCTAACCAAACCAAACTCATCAACGAAACGCAAGTGCATGTTCGCTACCAGCGCCAGGGAAGTCGCCAGCTGGCAGTCGCATCGAGCCGGGAAGCGTTTCCGAGAGCTCGGTCGACCGTCGCGAACACTCCTCGGAGGGTTACAATCTGTGAGCCAAAAAATGTCAAAAATGCGACATTTGGCGTCGCATTCGACCAAGCTAAGACGCCGACTTGGCACCCTCTTAACCCAGCGAACGGGACGATATACTACATACTGCCTAAGAAACCCAGGTAGTTGGCCGAATAGAGCATTGTGATATGAGTTGTTGGCTTCTGGTTGTAAAAAAGGTGGTTGTGTTTGGATTTTCCCCGGGGGAGGGGGGGGTATTCAGACATCGCAGTCTAGGATTTTGATCTAATGAAGTGGCAGTATTTATACAGGACAGTCTCTCACTTCCAAGAACCGCCATCACTCATCAGATAACCATAAAATCGATATCGAGTCGTCGTCACTGGAAAGTTGCGTGAAATTCCAAGCTCTGTGGACTACTTACTACCCATACTATATGAAACACCACTGAAAATTTGGTAGCATGCTGGATCTAAGCCAATATTACCTGTAACTAGCTATCGCATTGTAGGAAAAATAGCTTCATTGTCTAACAAAGTCTATTCTAGATATGATCATAATTGAGCTAGGGACAAAGCCTAGTCCCGAAACTCCCACCATGAGAGGCATAAAGACCAAACAATGTCTCAAAAACAATGGCATTATACTCGCAGAGGAGAAGCGAGCATAAGCCTGAACCAGCACCTGGTCCGACTACCCAAACTCCACAACTTCCTACTTCATCTTCAAGGGAGAAGTGAAAAGAAACGGCATATTACAGTAACTAGTTACTTGCCCACCTACCTGCTTCAAAAACGTGATACATACCAGCACGAGCATATAGTTAAATTTGATACCAAGCTGAGCAGGTGTCTGAGCCAGCCAATACCTATTTACCATCCCTAATACGAAACCACACACACACAAACCATCACAATGCTCTGCTCCCGAACCTACAGCACCAATCCCCCTCCCCTCCACCCTCCCCTCCGCGACCCCAACCCCGAGAACTTCATCCGTATATACCGAGGCGACGCCTCACTCTCCCTGACAAGCATGTCCCAAATCCGTCAAGAACGTGCCCGATCTCACGCCTCCAAACCTCACACCCACTCCCACCAAGATGACACATCTCCCCCCCCTTCCCTCCTAGAATCTCACCTCCCCCCCTCGTCTCGCCTCCATCCCAGCCGCAACCCAAACTCCAAGAACCACAAGGACTCAGCTACCTTATGCGCAGACAGTGGCGGCAACGGCAGAAACAGCAACATTAGCGGCACCAGTAGCCGTAGCAGCAGTCCGCACATGGCCTTCGTACCTCTCCCCCCCTCCCGGCACAGCCAACTCCTCTCCCTAGAACGGGCACTGGACAAGGAAATCCGCCGCCAGAAGGCCCTACAACAAACAAAAGAACGCCACCTCCTTCCCTTGCTCAGGGCACAGGCCCAATACATCCACCCCAACTCACTACCTGTAGCCCTACCTCTATCTCTCCCCCATCTCAAACCTCACCGCCCCTCCGACCTACGCCCAGGTTTCAGGCCGTCTCCTAGGATAAACCGCTCAGCCCCCCTCCCAAACCTATCTTTATCCCTATCTTGCAGCAGTGGCAGTGGCAGTGGCAGTGGCAGTAACAGAAGGCAGGGGGCTGAAGCCGCCTCAGCTTTCCCAAAGTCTTCCAAACTCCCGCCCCTGCCCTTCCAAGGACGGCTGTGCGCACCATCCCCCCGGCCCACCCTATCCATGCTGGCAGGGAAGGACGAAGACCAGGTCCCCCGATCAGCAATAGCCAAGTACTCCACCCTCTCCTTCCGCCCCGTCGAGGGAGACGAAGAGCCCGAGCCTCGTTTCGGCGGGTACGGCGGCGCCCCTCCGGTCCCCTACGGTCGGCGCAGACTTCGAGCCGACCCGAGGTTGGTGAGACCAGACAACTGCTGGGATGGCGCAAGTGGCGATATCGATGATAGTATTGGTGGCGAAAAGAAAGACTGTATCCCAGAGCGAGGGGAGCCTCGGCAAGAGACGGATTACTATAGCATAGTGGGTAATCCGCATGCACCCGGTAATCCCCTCTCCAAGGGCTATAGCTATAGTCCCGATCTCTCCTTGGCTTTTTGGAAGAAAGCCAAGGGGAATCTCGTTCTGCCACATCGGCCCAAGATGGCAAAATGTGAAAAAAGTAGTGGACGATAGTTCAGGGATATTTGTTCTTGTTTTCATTAGAAAAACTCTGTCTTCCATCTCCGGGCCCTGCTCTGAGCGAACCCACCTGCCCCATCTACACCAAGTCCGCTGCAGTGACTGGCCGCCCTATTATCATCTCCTGCGATTTCACTCTCTCCATCGGGATACCCTTTCCATCACCTGAACTTTCCTCTTCCTCTGGCTCCTTGTCTGCGTGGGGCTGATTGCTGTTGTCCTTCACTACGTCCTGAGTGGAGCTCTTCGTTTCCTGGCTCTTCTGATCTTCATCCTGCTCCTCCGACTGCGAGTTCGGGGGAGAAGAAAAGCCGCCGTGGTGCCGCCGAGAACGAACTATAGTCGTGAGATTTCTCCTCGAGTCTCGGAGCAGGACCCTAAGCATAGGAACGCAAACAGCCATGAGTGATATCGGAGGTTCCGCAATGCCCCAGAAGACAAGCCAAAACCCGTTGTAGCTGAAGTCGTAGTTGAGAAAATCTCTAGCATAGGAAGCCTTGACAAACGACGAGATTCCGGCACTAGGCGTTGTAACAGACCGGTATTAGCCACCTGGGTTGATACTAGGCGTGTATGAAGTGAACTAGGGTGCCGTAGGGAGACGGATACTTACCAGACACCCATGCTCATGGCGATTCCTAGCCCCACCTTCTCCCGCCGGCTGATTTTCAGCAAAGGGAGCAACTTCCAAGGTAACAACGAGAAGACGATGTCGACGAATCCTCCCCATGCTGCCAGATTCAATGTTAGCCATAGATGCGTCCCGGAAAATTGGCTATTGCGCAATGAGTGCGTTTATCCTACCAGCTGAAAAGGCGCCCCAGTTCTTTTCCAAATCCCTCGAGCTACACTCCCCATCCAGCCAAACCTTCCACGACTTCTCGGCCGGCTTGCAGCGAGTATACGGTAGAAACAGCATGACTCCTTTGAAAGCCGCCGTTGCGATTATTAGGGTGACTATGAGGCGCCGCATCCAAACGATACCCGTCGCGAATCTGAGGACGGTTAAACCAAAGGCAACCTTTGACAGGAGACTAGCACATATGTTCACCCCGGCCGACACTATGAAGAAAAACCCAATGTCGCTGAGTGTTACGAGGCCCAGGTCGGAAACATTCTTTCCAAACCCCAGATTGCAACCGTGTTGTGAGAGGATGGTCTGGGTGAGAATGAACATCTAAGAGAATCGAAGAGGTCTGTTAGCTGGGGTTCCTACATCATCCGCGCAATGCAGTGGGGGTGTGAGGGATGCATAGATGTGATATGTATATAATACCCGACTAGGGACAGCAAAAACCAGTTGAAATAGACATACCCAGGTCGCGATAAGTAGCCCATCATCCCACCATAGCCCCCGAACACCGAGAATGCGTGTTCTCGCGTATATCCGAATAGATAGGAATGTCGTGGCTAGTGAGAAGAACGTCCATATCAGTGCCGCTATCTTGCCAGCGTTAGATTTGACTTCGCCTTGGCTTCCAAACGCAAGGAACATGGCTGGTCCGAATTTATCTGCAGCAAGACTTCTTTTTCCTTCCTGTGCCGTGGGGCGTGGAATACTTGTTGAAGAGGAGGGCGAGGGCTAAGGCTCGCTGGGGTTCACGACAGAGGGCCTGCGAGTATGTATATAAAGAAGCTGATGGGAGGTGCAGTCCTTCCCGAATCTCCTATGTTTAGGAGGTGGGCGATCCCACTGTAGGCTTAGACCCAAGGGTTAGTCAGACGCCACTTCCCAGCTAGGTGAGAGACTGGGACAATCAGTTTCCTTTTGCGTTGCTCGCTCTCGTTGGGACCATCTTACCAAGTAGTAATCATCTTTATTGAGGCTTGGACCGGCCTGTCGACGGTGTGCCTTATGGTGCCATCTCCCATAAATTTGTCAAGATCGCTTACCGTCACATGAGTCGTGGGAAGAACGCATTGTCCTGCATCTTAGCTTCGTCGATTCCCGCTGGGGCCCGAGAGCACCACCGAGTGTGTCTGGTGACTGTTATTCTGTTTGACCCGCTGACGATCTGTCAGTACGAGCTAGCGATTGACGAAACCACGGTTTGTGAGCATTTGAAAGCTTCCAAAGTCTTGCATAGCTGTGACCGACATTCCAAAGACAGCTCATGCGCGAACAGATTCTAATATTCAAAGAACCCTAGATAATAGATCCGCAAGTGGGTTCGAGGTTGGGCGAGCCGACGTTTGAACGATCACCATACCTATAGACTATCCGCCATGAAGATTATGGATGAGAGCCGAGAAGCAAATTGAGTGTCGGTGGAAGGAAAGTTGACGGTAGTTACTGCCACAAACCAAGTTTAGTGGAGTTATTGGGGAAGTTGCGTCCCTCGTTCTCAACTTGTTGACGATTGAATGTGTCAAGTTAGGTGGCAACTTTCAAAGCTTACTGACAAGTGCATCTCACATGGAAGGAGGGCTCCTCTTCTAATGTATTGTTGACAACATGAAGATATTGTTCCTTTTATCCATATGTATAAGCTGAATAACAAGGCCTGCCTTGCCTTTCGGGAAGCTTTCGCCGACATCACGCAATAGCTTTTCACCAAGTCTGGTGCTAATCATCTTAAGGGTACAGATGTACATACCTGTCCGTTGGCATCCTTGTGACTCCCCTCAATAAGCAATACACAATAGCTCTCTCGCCGCCCGTAGAACTTGAGTGGTCCGAGTCATTTTCCAATCCACCCGTACGTATTTCCCCGACTGTTGACCGAGGACCATGGCAACCGCTGGCGACACCAAAAGAGTCCTGAGAACCTACTTACTCTCCATATTGGAAACAAGAACCGCTCTTCATGGTCGATGCGGCTATGGGTTTCCATGAAGACGCTCGACATTCCCTTTACAGAGTCCCTCAGCATCTTCAAGCCAGCTTATAGACAGCCGCAATTCATCGAGTTTAGCCCCCGGCACAAGTCCCGACTCTGGACAATTTCTCCCTGTCTAGTTACAAAGACGAAGAGCCGATAGTTATCTAGGGCTCCCTAGCTATCCTATTGCATCTCTCAACCAACTTCCCGCAGGTATTCCCTCACGAAGCCGCGGCTCGGGCTTTCGCTATTTCCGTAGCATCGAAAATGCACTCTTCCTTCTCGGCCCTCCGCGACGAATGTTCCATGAACTGCGGCGGGAGGATAGCCCTCTGTCCTAACGAACCCGGCCAAGCCCTCGCGAAGAATCTGGCTCGTCTTGGGGGGCTGAGGCTCAATGGACTCGAGAAATTCGGGGGACCATAGCTTGCTGAGCCCTCTTTTGGCGGTGCTGATATCTTCTTTGCTCCAGTTGCCGTTCGTGTACGAGCCTACGGCATAACCCTCCCTAATACGAAGACGATGGAATATGGCGAGGGTCTCTTTAATCATGAAGTAGTGCAGGAATGGCTCGAGGCTGGTGTAGCGGAGGCGGAGAGAGAACTGATGCATGAGGAAGAATGTCAGCGACGTGCTCGCCGAGGTGTGGAGTGTTTGCGGAAGAAGGGCTAGATATTGCGAATTGTGGAAAGACAGTGGTATCTTTGTTCTAGCAATGATCAGTGGAGGAGACGAGGGGTGTTCTAATACACATTGGTGTTGGCAGGAACTCTTCCAACCATCCCCCAACATGTCCCCAATATGATGTCCGACTTGGCCGTGGGTCAATTCCTGGTCGGACTAATCTGAATGCCAAGAAGACTTCGACCGGAACATAAAGCCTCAACAGTGCGCACAAGCCCGTGGCAACAAGGAAAGGGGCACCCTTCCGTACAGGTATCTCCAGCGAAAGAAACACCCTGTAGCCCAGAAAAGCTATCCATACCAGAACACTAGATGCGATACTGAAGCTGGTTCAGAGCCATTTCTCCAATAGGGTCAGGGATGCATAGTTATAGGCAGCAAGACGGACACCCGTAAACACGATTGGGAACCCGAAGATCGCTAGCGCAGCACCGAACTCTCCAGCCCTTGACGTTTGCATTATATATATAATGCGGGCCCAAAGTGCATGGGCACAAACTCCTCGTAGCCAGAAGAATCAAATATTCCTTTAAATATCTCGAGCTCACTTAGGAGGAGGTCCAGCAAAAAGGGGTCCTCGATATTCTGCGGACACGGAGACCATGCCATTGTCAGTGCTCCAGGACGAGCGTTCATTGTATTTTCTGTATGAAGTCAATCAGACATTTCCAGTCCAGCGTCCAATCCTTGACACCAGATGTAAGAAATCTTGCTGACAATTCCAGGCCTTCTTTGATGAGCAAGAAAGATTGGGTGAGGCTCCAGCTCTCCCAACCCTCATGAGCACGAACATCCTTGCGAAACAGCCATGCGCAAATGAGTTCAAAGACGGTCGGCGCTGTTCGTTTGGACGGTATACGGTGAGCGGATATCGAGGAGCTGGGCACTCGGCAATGATGGCGATGAAGCTCCACAACTCAGCCGCACCATGTTCAGACTTGGGTTTCGCTGCCAAATGTGATTTTTCCATTGTGCCTCCCTCCTGCAACCTTCAAACCAACCTCTCTAGTTTCAAGCCTAACATCGCATATCGCATGTGTTTCTATTCGATGGAGCATATCTGTCTCTACAAACATTGACTTGGCTACAGACCCGGTAAGGGGGCAGCTGAGGTTTGGGTTGGTCAACATTGACCATTCCGTGAGGTTGACGGCGGTTTGCGCCACGGAGACCTCTCAAAGACGAAGAGCTGGACGAGGGTTAAATGCTGCGGATTGGATCCTTGATCCTGTCACACAGCGTTTTCTTTAAGACTCCTGCTTGAGAGCACCTACACAATAGAACCTTCCAACCCTCATTACTTCCTTCCACAGCTCCGGATACGGATTAATCGTCCCTGATTTTTCGCTGCAGGAGTATACATACGTAGTCCAAGATGCGATGCGCGCGCTTCCGCACCGCCTAGCGTTATGTACTGTATGTAGGAACTATTCACACCCCGCAGTGGCAACAGGAACGGAAATCCTCTCCGCGCTCAGTGAAGCCAGCCTAGCCTGCCTTATTTCCCCCTGCAAAACTAGGATCTTTCCATCCTTTTGGCGCAAAACCCGCAGACCAAGCTTCAGTCCCATGCATTAGTGCGGCCGCAGCTGAAGTCGCTAGAGGCAGTACGGGGGAGATTAGAGAAACATTCAGCAAAGCCTCGCCTTGCCAATGGGAGAGTGGAAAAAGAAAGATAAACCCTCCCACAAATAAAAATAATAATAATAAGAGAGATGGAGACGGAATGAGAGAGGGTTTCTGGGTTTCCATTTGTTTCGCCTTCCTCATTCTCGGCCTTTTGGTCAGAGTTACAGAGTAGGGAATTTTAGATAACATCGTGAATAGGGAAGACTACGGCTAGAACATCCCACCGACGACGCTCACCTTTCCCTCCCGCCATGGCTCGAAACCCAGCCTTCCTCGGGGGATGCGCGATGTACGTCCTCGCTCCCCTCTTCTTCATTCCCATCTCCACCGCTCATCCCCTCGACTTCCACGACGTCCAAGACTGGCTCGACGATCCCGGATACGTCGACGGCGGAACACCCAAAGAGCAAATCCACTGCTACGCCCTTCCCTACGGCGGGATCGGCTTCCTCTCGCACGTCCTCACCTACGTGACCGTCCTCTGCCTCGCGAGAGGCCGCTCCCCCTGGGCGCCCTGGAAAAAGCTAAAAGGCCGGCGCTGGAACCTCGTCATGGGGATCGTCGGCCTCCTCATCACCCTCCCCTTGACGGGACTCACCATGTACCGCTGCCGCCAAAACTGGTCCTTCATCCTCATCGGCGTGTGGAAACTCGTCTTCTCCTTCACCCTCTCCACCATGAGCATCCACGCCGCCCGCCTCATCCAGCCGGACCTCGAGAAACAAATAAAGTCCGGAGCGAAGAGCGCGTTCAACTACCGCCAGGACAGCGCGCACAGGGAATCCCGGGTCCCCCTCGTCGGCGGCGCTGCGGGGATGGGGTCGACTTCTTCCCTCAACTCGTCCTACCGACACTCGCAGTACCCGCAGCACTCCCAGGCCTCCAGAGCTGGCGGAGGGGGTGGGGGAGCCAAAGGGCCCGGCTGCGAATACGCCAAGCTCGAAGCCTACGTGTCCGACATCAATCTTCCAGGGCAAGGCCCTTCCACGCCCGCGACCCCCGACCCGGACAAGCCCCGGTACGTCGAGATCTGGTACTGGGCATGGATCTACTTTCCCGGCTCCGTCGTCGGCTTCGTGGGGGTGATGAAGCTGGTGCGAGACCACTTCTCGACGGTCTGGCGCCTGCGAACCGTGACCTACGTCTTCGGCGGCGTCGTCACGGGCCTCTCCCTCTTGGTGATGCTGATGCTGTGCTGCGGGAGCGTGTGGAGCGACGGCGGGAGGCTCAAGCGAGCGACCTACAGCACCCTGACGGGATTCCTATTCTGCCTGTTTCTCAACACCGTGCTGTTTGCCTTCTACATCGACTGGGTCCTCGCTGCCCTGGCGGACGACATGTGGGGGGTTCCCAGCAGCGATAACGCTGCTTTGTACTGGACGTATTTTG
>JAKWBI020000388.1:0-46798 GCA_022664585.2 Zalerion maritima
AACATGAGCCCGTCGGAGGCCGCTCTGCCCGCCACCACCAATAAACCGCTGGAAAATTCTGTTCTAGTTGTCATACGATGGAATTCCAGCTAGGTTGCTCCCCCCCCCCCCCCCCCCCACCCCGATTTTGCCCGTTTTCTCGGGATCTTGCTTGCTTTGCTGCTAAGATCCTTCTAGGCCGCATTAGACGAGATAAAACAATGATGATTCTTGCTTAGCTTGAACTTACTGTGGCATCAGGGGAAAGTTTTGTCGCCAAGAACTTCTTCAAATCAGGGCCCGCGTCCTGCTCACTGAAAATGGGATCAACTGAACAATTAAACAATAGAAGGAACAAAATAAAATTCCTACTCAGAAAGTATTGGGCGAACAGAAGACATATTACAGTTGAGTTTGAAGGTTCCAGTTAACATCATTGATATGAGGTCATTAAAGTCTCGAAAAGCGCGTTAATCCTATTGTTTTTTTTTTCAAAAAAAAATATATAACTTCTATATTTTATATACTTATAGTAGGGACGTGGAGCCCTACACGCTACCCTATCACCCAACCCCCCCTGCAAACACATTTTGAAAGAGCTCTTGGCGACAAAACTTTGCCATGATACCACAGCAGACCTACTTACGAATGTAGAAGCTTGGTCGACATTTTCGTCGGCTTGGGACTAGTCTGGTTTCCCCCCGCGTGCCAAAATGTTTTCTGGGCACAACGTCTGACTGTGGGATTATGGATATCTAGGGTGAGTTGGCCAGAGAGGAAGGAATATTCGATTGCAGGCTAAGAGGGATTTAAGGGTCTAACTGGATCAATCCGGTCGATGCATTCACGACGGGGAGGATTTAAGTGTTTGGGTGGTAACTTCGGATGGATGCAAGGTAGCGCGGCCATGGGGGGTAGGAATTCAGGCCAGTCAACGGATTGGTTGTTAGTATAGCTGTCTCCATGTTCTATCGAATAAAGTAACTATTCTTCATGGATATAGATTAAGGGTCGGAATTATTCATCCGGTCTTGAAAGATGGCTGAGCTCTGCTGGGACTCCCCTTGCGGTGGTGGGAGACCATTAGTACCTATTGCGCATTAATCTTAAATTAATACGGGCTATCTACCCAAGTCTCAGATCCTGATGTTGTTGGGATGTAAGTGAGTGTCCGTGTAGCTTGATAAATAAATCTCATACTGATCTGCACACGGTTGAGTATAGAACTATTAGCAACGGTCCGTACCTAACTTTATTCAACATGTATAGAAAGGTTTATAGGTTGGAGGAAAACATACAGAATCCCATATGTAGTTGACGGGCTGCAGACTGGACCCAATCAGGCCATTTTCCCGTCGCCTCCACTCAGAAGTATACAATATGCTGCGTGATGTTGCGAGATGTAACAAGATCTAAACAAAACAAAACAAAACAAACCAAACCAACCAGCATAGACGAACGCCATAACTATAGCAGCAAAACATGTGATAAACAGTAGCACAAACAGCTCCTAAGAAGCACCGGCATCACCCAAACTCACGCCACACCCTGCTGCTCTTTCCACTCCTTATTCCCCTTCCAATATCCCTTATACCCCATCAACCCCCCCTCCCACCCAGCTGGCTTCCTACCCTTAAGCCTAACTCCATCGTATCCCCCTCAAGTATACACGATGGCGTCCCAGACCCCAGCAAAGCCCTAATTCCAAACCCCGCGAACACAATTCGCAATAACTTCCCTCGTCTCGGGCCCCAAACTCTTCCTTCCCACCGCCAACCCCCACGCCGTCGCCGCCGCCCCCAGGGCCAGCCCAACTCTTCTCCACCACGCAACACGTCCCCATCTCCTCCCGCACCCCCTCGCCCCGCCGACCGCGTCCAAGACCTTATACTTGACAGCCTTGTAAGCCCTCCCCTGCACCACCCTCCTCCTCCTCCTCCGCACCCTCTCCTCCATTCTCGACGGATGAAAAACCGCCTTCCACAAGCCGTTCAGCCGCGGCGTGATTCCCAGCAGCGCGGCATCCAGCATGCTCCCGTCTCTCGGCCCTCCCGCCGCGGCGCCGGGAGCGGGGTCGTCCTTGGCCCCCCCCAGCACGCGGGACGAGGGACGGGTCCTCAGCCCCCGGATGCCGTCGAGCCATTTTTCTCGCCTCCTGCCCTCCCGCCCGCGCTCGATCTCGCACGGGCTCCTCCCCCCCCTGCGCCCGGGTCTCGCGGCGGCCCACGCTCCCCATGCAAGCCCTGTCCCGCCGCCGGGAGCGTGCGCGACCGAAGCCCTCTTCGTCGCGGCGGAGAAGTCTGGAGCTTCCTCGTCCTCGTCTCGGGATGGGGATGAAGAAGAAGAAGAAGAAGAAGAAGAAGAAGAAGACTCGCCAATGTAATGACCGCGATATGTCTTTCTGCTTTTTTTCCTGCCGTGTCTTCCTCTTCTCTTCTTGCTTCTTCTTCGTCGCCTGTCGGTGGAGGCGGAGGCGGCGGCGGCGGCGGCAGTTTGCGTGGATGATGTTGATGTCGTAGAGTCGAGGAGGAAAGAAAAGCCGCCGCTCCACGACGATCTTGCCCCGGCGGCAGTAGTCCCTGCTGCACTCCTCCTCCTCCTCCTCCCCGCGGGCCAAATTCCTGGGTCCGCGGTGCGTGACCGAAAATTGCCCACGGGGACGGCGTATCTGAGCCCCTCGGCTCTTTCCAGAACCTCGTCGGCGACTCCCCCGGAAGGATGCAGGCTGCTGAATTCATGTTCCACCTTGAGTGGCAAACCGGTGCTAACGGCGTCTAGGTCTTGTTGTTCGTCTTCGTCTTCGTCTTCATCTTCCTCGTCGCCAGAGCTTTCCTCGCATACACTTGTTGCGCCACTCAGGCTTGTGCTTGTGCTCGTGCTCGTGCTTGTGCTTGCGGCTGATATTGTTCCGGCCGCGGCCGCCGCCCCCGTGGATCCAAGCGCACTCCGTGTAGTACCGCGTCTATTATTAACCTTGTGCGCTCTACCACTAGGCATACCGCGCCGTCGATTCCTCAACGTGTTGCGTATAGTCTCTTTAAGCACTTCGTTGTCGTCCTCGACTCCATCACTCTCATCCTCGCTGCTACCCTTACTTCCTCCTCCGCCATGCCCACCCTTACCACTTCCCCTGCTGGTCTCTCTCCCCCTCCCCCTCCTACTCCTCCTCTTTCCCCCGCTAGCAGCAGTCACAGAGGTTCTACGCCCCGAGTCGTAACTGCCGCCGCCATCCTCGCTAGAGCTCGAATCGGACGCACAACTCGACCCCGTCCGCGAACCAGGCAGGAGCCCGGTCGACCCCCTGGTCCTCCCCGGCCCGGGCGTGGCCGCGCCGCTTCCAAGCCCCTCGTAGCTCCTCCCCGAACTCGCTCCCGATCCGCGGCCGGAAAAGTAGTCTCTGACGCACCCGGAATACGAATAACAGCTTCCTGGCAAGATCCTCTGCCCCTCCGGCGCGTTCGCGGGCGCAGAGTTGGCCATCAGGGCTTCCGGCTTCGGCCCGAAGATTCTGCCGTCGCCGCGTCGGGCGGGCTGGGGCGTGGTTTCTTCCCCTGCGGTGGCGGACGTCGTCCTGGGCCGCCTGGACGGCGGCCGCCCGGCTCGGGAGGGAGGGGGAGATGTCGGGGTGTGGACGGGTGCCATGGGCGCGCGAGGACGCCAGGAAGGCGCGTATGGTGGATCAGGGTGGGGTCCTTTTACTGCTTCGCCGCAAGGGGCAGGACCAGGAGCCGCGGGAGCAAGGCTGGGCTCCGGGCTGGGAGCACGAGTAAGGGCGACACTAATTAGTTTCTTCTGCCCCCGCGCTTGAGCCTGGAGTTTCTTGCTCACGGCAGATAGATTTACACCGCCGCCGCCGCCGCCGCCGCCGCCAACAGGACTGCCCTGTAGCGCCGGCGGATTCCTCCCTTCCGCACCAGGGCTAGATGCCCCAGGGGCCGCTATAGTAGGTATGTCCGGCGGTGGGTTACCTGGTGCTCCTTCTGCTCCGATACTTCCTCTGCGCCCGGGGGTGGACGGAGGTGATATGGTAGGAATTCCCGCCAGAGGATTCCCTGGCATTCCCGGTGCTCCTACGGTCGGTACACCATTTCCGCCAGCAGCACCGACGGGACTACCTGGGGGCGCCCCGGTAGGTATCCAATGAGGTGTTCCCGCTGGTCCTTGGCCAGCAAGAGGGCTGTCGCCAGAAGGACTAGAAGGCGGCGCCTGTATATCTGTAGGTGTTCCAAATGGTCTTGCACTACCCGTCGCAAGAGTGCTTCCACCAGGAAACCCACTTCCAACCAAGGAAGCCCCCCCGCTACCAGCACCAGGCACACGGCGCCCTACTTCATATTTAAACGCTCGCAGTTGCTTATCAAGCCCGTTTTCTTTAGCTTCTCTCCATGAGCGCGCCGGCCTTGGGGTTGGTTTCGCTGCGGGAGCGTGCAGGTCGAGAGGGTCGAAGTACCCTTGGTGGGGCATGTATGTTGAAGGTGGTGGGGAATACATTGTTTCTGTTTGCCAGATAGGTAGTTGTGTTGAGTTTGGAGTGTTTATTGTGATATTTTGAGATTGTTAAGACATCGAGTCTGGACTCTCGGAGATACTGGGGTGCTCTAGTTATAGACTCCCTCGAACTGGTTGACAAATGTTGAAAATGAATATAATGATGGTTGGATCGACGGTTCTTGCACCTAAACAAACTGTCTGACTCGAGAGAATGTACAGAGCGAATATCGGATGGGTATTGTGACAGTGCTGGAAATGCAGGCTCTCGAAAATGAACCGTATAGCCAGTCAATGAGACTAGTCACAAAACCTTCCGGGAAGAAGACATCGTGGTTTTGTGTGGTAACTTTCTTTGTGTGGGACAATGGGACCCCTGATGAAAGAATCGCCTCCATGACTAAGGGTCCGGGGATAAAGGAAACATTGCATCTTCCGAGAGTTACTCCCAATGCTGGCGAAAGACATAATGGGACGATATAGGAAGTGGCGTCACAAAGAAGCGTCAAAGGGACGAAGTGGGAAGGGCCAATTTTTTCTGGGAGGACAGACGAGGGGAAAGAAGCACACTTTACGACCGCGGGTTATGGATTTGATAGCTACGGCGCGACACAAATGATATCGTGGACCTAATTCTTTCTGATATTATCCAAAACTCTGCTCTTGCGGTTGATTTTAAGACTCCTTTTGAAAGATACTCCTGCTGGAGCTACATGTCCTGGATATTCTCCATAATATGTTCAGCACTAAGGATTCAATTGGAGTATAAAAGGAATCAGAGGCGAAATGGGTGGAAGGACTTGACGGTGTTCCATCCACCACCATGGCACAGCGAAACCTCGTCTCAGCGCTTGAATGTTATTTACAATAAAGCAGAAATAATTGGATCCACCTCGCATTGCTATAATCATGATGCTGAATCGACCACTGGCAACTAGTATGTAGTTATACCTAGCTCCCCTTTTTGACTTCCCTTGCATCCCAAGGATTTGGAATTCGGATTTACCCAACCGTCCTCGACTCCTCTCTCCCTTTCTCCCCCTCATCGATACCAGGCATTATGTATGTGTCTGGATACCGCGTCCAGCCGCTCGCTCCTCAACCCATGGAACGATCCCCCAATCCGCATCAACCATTCAAAAAAAAAAAAAAAAAAAAAAAGTCTTCGACGCCACACCTTACACGCCGGGGTATTTTCGTCGAGCTACCACTGCAAAAAAGGCTGCGTGCCGCGCAGAGGGTGTACAGTACCCATCACGCAGATCCACACTGTAAGACTTCCCCACCCCGAAACGGGATATCTGAAAACCTTGGCGTCTAATCGTCCAAGCACGGGAGACGTATGGTACTGTAGGTGCCCTTGGCGACATGCGGGGGACCTTATGAGCAGAGCCCCCAGACTGATAGATACACTAGATATTTTTCAGGCTCTGCCTTGGCCCGTGGTTGTGAAATGTCGTGGCGCTCTGGGGCTTTTTGCGCCAGGTCGAAGACGAACTCTTTCCTGGGTGAGGTAGGCTTGGGAAGAAATTCAAGACATGCAGCCGCGGATCCAGAGAGCCTCGTTCGGAGCGGGGGTTCCTCCATGTTGAGGATAGAACTATATCTAGTCTCATTCCTCCCCTCCAAGTTGCAGCAGTCCTGCTCGTGGCTTTCCTTCATCCCAATCTGTTCTTCACAGCTCAAAGACTTGTTATTCTAGTATCCAGCACTCGGGCGCTCCTACTAGCCTACTACGCTTTGATCCATATAAAATACAAACTAGGAACCCCTATTCGTCTGTTCAACCCCCAGCATCGCAATGGCAGGTCTCACAGCCTTCACGAGCAAAGGGGCACCCCAGTCGTCCCCCATGTGGCGTCTATACCTACGCATCGCCATCCTTGTCCTCGCCATAATCGTCCTTGGTCTTGCTGCCTGGGCCATCTCCCTCTTGGATGGCAACGGAGGGTTCGAACAAGAGGACTCCGACTCTTCGGGCGGAGGCTTTGGCTTTCCCCTCTCGAAGCGTCTTGACTTGTCTGATGTCCTGTCTGGAGACTACACTACGCCTCCCGGCAAGGAACCGGGCGGGCTGCTGGTTTATGCGGTATGTGAACAGGCACCAGCGAACCTGCTGTTCTTCCCTCTTCATACAAGAGTGCTTGGTATAGCTCTAACACGGTGACATGAATGCATAGTGCGTCCAAATCCTCATCGTAATCGGCGGCACCCTGGCCGTCGAGATCTTCGCTCCTCGCATGTTCTACCGCCTCGCCGTCGCAATCGGCTACATCCTCACAGTCATCATTGCGCTCGTCGGATGGGCATACATGGCGAGCTCAGCCAAGACCTGGGGAGACTTGAAGGAGCTGGTCGACGAGGCCCCGAGCTTGCTGGGGTCTTCTGGGTCCGACGTGGGGAATCCTGTGTCCAAGATTCATTCCGCAGAGGCCGCGGCTGCTGGGATGGGTGCGTTCATGTGGTGAGTGCTTATATCTGTCCCACGTTCCATCGCCCCCCGCATCGTAGTTATCCCATCATCCCACCATCCATTCATTTCTTTCTCGTATTCCTCCGTCCCCATATAGCCACACTGTCAGAAGAGCGCGGCGGCTAACGTACCCGTCCTTATTAATAGGGTCCTCATCCTCGTCGAAGTCGCACTCTTCGCCATGGCCTGCATGCGCGAACCCAACGACCAGGCCGGTGACGGTCTTCCCACCACGCAAATGAACGTGATGCCCGGCAAGAATGAAAGCTCCCAGTACGCAAGCCAGCCTGCCACGAGCCCTCCGCCGCACCAGATGCCTCAGCAGGGCTACTATCCTCCTCAGCAGCCAGCTCCGGGGTATACGCAGAATTAGTGGTGAGAATGAGTTGATTTTACATAGGTGTGCACTTGAGTAGGCAGAGGTAACTGAGTAGATCGTTACCCTTCTTTGGTGGTTTAGGAACCGAGCAGAGCGAGTTGGCTCACAGTAGAGGGGGCATCGCGCCAAGATTCTTTCTATTTGATAGAAAAAAAGTAAAGCTAAAGGGATCAGCGAGCGCAAGGCAAGGCTAGAAAGAGGGAGAGTAACATGATGGTACCTTTAGGTCCCGCTCGATTTGCACAATTTGAGGGTTCGAGATATGAAGGATACCCAGATGAAATACGAATATTATTAAACCAGGATTGATATGAGGATATGATACCCGTGTCTACTAGTTATTCTCTTTTGCTGTATTGCGGGTCCCAATGTCGCTGGGAACCGCTTCCTCAGTAAGCGATCGACGCCACGAGGTGAGATTGGGGCTCGGAGCTGCTCCTCACACTGTGTGTTTTAGGCTGCTACCCTTGTTCTTTCAGCTTTCATGCAACGGATCAGCCATCCTCGTCTGCCGGTGGCTGGATGTGTTAGCCCCAACCCATCCATGCATGGCTGCATACCAACATATCGTATCAAACTTAAGGCGCGGGGGTTGCAGGATTCCTGCAGCTCCCAGATCACGAGCTCTCGATTCATGAATCCAGAAGCTCACCGCACCTCACAGCCTGACCGGAGCAGATTCACCGACAGGCCAGCAAACTTTGTTGCTGCCCAATAGCTGCCAGCCCGCGCTAGTTGATAATAGCGAGTTGGCCTTGAATGGCGAGCTAATGCATGCTCTTGATGTATGTCTGAGCTGCCACTCTACAGCCTGACCGTCCGCAAGTCTCTCTCCCTCCCTCCCACCCACGATACCCGTCTCACTGGAGCTGACATGGCGGTGTTTCGGTTTCGCAGCCTGGCGACTAATGTTCTCGAACTCCGCACAGCCACCGACATCATTTTGACTTCAGAACCCAACTGCCCCCCCAAAGTTGGAAAATAGCGGGAATAACTGCAAATGCTGGACAAGAGATAAAGAAAAACATACCAATTGGACAAGAACGCCGAGACCCGATGTGGCTGGAACTTGCATGCTGCGCCGTGACCGGACCGGAAATGTAAGGCTTCGGCATTGCGGCGATTTTCGAGCGGGGTAGAGCTGAAACTCGACCTGCAAGCTTTAACTATACTGATATGTATACTGTCTGTTTTCGTACTGTTAGACCTGAAAAAGGGAAGCCGAAAGACGGAAGGTGTTTGTTGCCCGTGACACATCACAGTGACCCTGCACGTGATGAGAACCTTTCCGGTAGGGCGTAGGAACCTGGCTTAGTCATCATATCCCGTTTAGTCGCCTCGCATCGAAGACAAGGCAGAGCGGTATCGCATCAGTGAAGGGCTAGAATAAAATCCAGTTTTTCAATCATTTACCAGACCAGGTCCCAAACACTCAAACATTGATGCTTTGAGCCAGTTTCAAGACTCTGTGTCTCGCGGTACCATCTGTCATATTTGTTTCAACCCTGGCCCTATAACTAGGTGGTTCACTTTCAGACTTAGGAGCCATACTCTAAATTTTAAAAGAAAAGCCTCGTAGCTAGAATTAGCCAAGAGGAAACTTGGGGCGCCTTTTAAGTTCTTGGAAGTAAAACCATTCGTGGATAACGTAGTAGGTTCTGAAAGGGACAGATTCAAGGCATTCCATGACAACCCGAAGTGCGAGAATAAATATATCGAAACAGTATATACGGCAAGGTCTCCACAACTCCGCAATTATTCCTCCATCGAAGCCCCCGTCGAACCTTTCGTCCGCCGCCGCCGCCGCCGCCGCCGCTGCTGCTGCTGCTGTTCGAAACGTGGCGTCCAAGCCCGCGCGCAGCCTAACCTCGGATGTCGAGCCTGGATCAATCGCTGCCAGTTGGCTAGACTTTGCCAGCGGCGCAAGGACATATGTCATGCGTCAAGGCCACGACGGCGCGTCCCGACGACTTACTGGCCTGTCCTGCCTGCCGCATGCAGCCATCCGAGGTATCGCGGAGGCTTAGCCTGCGCCGGACTGACGGACAGGAGCTATTTTAATGGGGTTTCGGCTGATCTGGCCTAGGGTATCCGTAGATTTGGGGGCCAGAAGAAAGTTGATGCATGAGTTGGGTATTCGGCACTGGATCGTACCGTGGCGTCAAAATTCAGGGCAGATATGCGGCACCTCTGATCCGATCCGATCTAACTCGGCCAATACGGCGATAGGTCCTATACGAGCTGAGTTTCCTCACCGCTATCACGGCGCATGTCCTTTCGTACAGTTGAGTCGGTGATGGACTATCGCCAGACGCCGCCGGGTATAGCAGGAAATAGTTACCACCACCACCAACGGGAGGAGGCGCACCAAACGGCTGTGAGTATATCTTTTGCAGCAAGTTAATGCGGGATGCATGCAGAGCAGCCACTGCTTGTTTACTACATGCCAAGCCAGTATTTAGAAGGCGGCAATCTCCAACTTTATCTGGTGTGATAGTCTTAGCTAGATGGAAGACTCCCTAATACCGTTTCATCTGGAACTAGTGCCGGCACGACGCCAAGCGCCTACTCAGTGGGATATGAGGCAGTCATGGCACGAGGGACGCGAAGGGACGTGCAAATCTCAGTTCTTGCAAATCTATCTAGCTACTGCCGTAAGGTATGGGTAGAAATCTGCCATCTGCGGTGCATTGTTTGTTCTTTTGTCTTCAGACCATCCTTGCCTTGAATGTTATTCCCGAGCGTGGTCTCCATACCCATAGGATTAGTATGTAGTATTTAACTAGGGACACACGAAAGCCGAAGAGCATAAATCAGCCGACAATGTTGCAGTATCCACTCCCGCTCGTACGGGGAAAGCAGCCCAGATTCCGGGATCACCGGCATCCCTGCCACAAGAAAGCCTGGCCGGGAAAACTTTATCACGCTGAAAACTTGGAAAAGCCCCCCCCAAAACACCACGACGAGACTATAAGTAGCAGGGGGTGTGCCGGCTCTCGCTCGCCTAGTCCAGCCAGGTCCGGACTAGCCCCTGCCCAGCTGTGCTGTAAACCGCATGCAGCTTTGAAACAACAACTCACAGCTCTGCCGTATCCCAGGGCCATATTTTCCCCAGTAGTTACCGGCCTTCAGACTCGAGAAATGGTCTCGAAATTCGAACCCACTATGCAAATTCTCCGGTTTTCCGGATCCCATGGGGCTGGCGGTGGTGCCGCGCTGCACAATACTGTACACTACATACAGCACCTACAGACAGACATACAGACATACATACATACATAGCCGCTGCGGCGCATTTCTGTTCTGCTGGCAATGCGCCCTCGTTTTTCGAGCCTGACCGACTTTTGATACTCGCTCACGCATGCACGCATGCATGCATGCATCATCATCATCAACAACAACAACAGCAGCAGCTATAATACGCTTCCGTTCGTCCAGAATACGTTGTGCGTGACAATTCATACGCAACGACACGCGAATTTCCCATTCCCAGTGCGCCTTTCTCGTGGGAGTGCAGCTGGATGAATTTGCTCCACGGCTGATTTGTCTGGAGGTTTCTCTCTCACGCACAAAGATGAGAAGAGCGGGACAAAAAAAAAAAGGTCGATGCTAAAAGCACCCATCCCTGCCACATGGCTGGCTGGCTGGCTGGCTCGGTGGTTTCCGCGCTCGCTGCCGCTGGTTGGGGGTGCCCATGGGTGTGTGTGTATGCACTGATCGGAGCCAGGGTGCGCCGGGAGGGTGCAACGGGAGAAGAAATTCTTATCTTGACTTTTCCACTTTTCACTTGTCATCTTTTGGTGACTGCTGTGCTGGTGTAGTGTAGCAGAACTTCATGGCGGTATCCCCCCCCCCCCCTTCTGCTGTAAGTGGTGGCTATTAGTTAGTTAGTGGGGGAGGGGAACCCGAGAACCCGCCGATGGATATCCGAGCTATGTACAGTAGCCTCGCGTAGCCCCGGCCCCCGTTGGTTGTGAACTACTATGTATGTAGCCAACCTAACAAAAATAACGGGCTGAAGGTGGTTGCTTACAACGACTAGGGCGAAACTTGGGGTTTCGGTGTTTAGAAGCTCGGAGAGAGACGCCCGATCTTAAGAGAACTAACTTAGTATGGGCGTGCAAGCCTTGGAAATAGGAGAGAACATTGGAGAGAGAAAAGGGAATTTGCCTGGCAAGGGTGGAAAGAATGGGGACAGGATGTGGATGGCAGGCACTAAGTACAGTAAAGTAGATTGTAGGTAAGCACAGGGAGAAAATGTTTATGCGGTGGGGATTCGAAGAGGTTGAAGGAGGTTACCTGGGCCAGTTTGTGGCATTTGGTAAAACTGACTGTACATGTACCACAGGACGCAAGGGACACACTGGTTGCATATGGGTGTCTCTGGCAGCTAGACCCAAGGATGAGGGTCCCTTACTTTCATGCCTACGCAAAGCATGTACTTTTGCTATCTGCGAAAAGAGTATGGGGAAGCTATATAATGCGAAGACGTCCTCTTCCTCGTCCTTGTGAGCTTGTCTCACTCCTTGCTTCTGGAACGGCGATATATAATACCCAGTATCATGTTCGAATATAGGGCGGACTTGACACTAGTATACGTTTGATTGCTTCGCATATATCATTCACATCGCGACCATCGCTCAACCTTCGCTGTCTTGCCTACCACGCTGCCCCGTGAAGCTAAGCAATAAGTACATAAACACACGCCTACCGTCGCAAGAACTTGCCTCTCGAATAATTCTCGCACGACCGACAACAAACCACCACGATGTCTTCCCCCCGAGGAACCAAGCGCCGCGGGAGCTGGTGGAGCCGCAACATGGTGTTCCCCTCGGGGATCGAACGCTCCACACCCTCCTCGCCATCGTCCTCCCACCCGCCAACGCCCCTTCACCCGCTACGACCGGCCTCGGCCGCAGCCTGCGTGTGCCCGTGCGCATCCTGCTTCAACAACACGCCCCGTCCGCAGAGCTACTACATGAGGCCCACCCGCCCCCGCAGCTCCGTCTCCGGCACCGCCGCCACGTTCTCGCTCCCGCCTCGACCCTACAACACCGCCCAGAACCAAGCTGCCGCCGCCGGGAGTGTATCAGCAGCAGCAGCAGCAGCAGCAGCAGCAGCGTCGCCCCGTCCGCCGAGACTCGGCACCCCCGGCCGGGGCAGAAAGAGGACTTGCGCGGGCAACTCCCTCTTCGGTCTCGCGAACGGGCGCGGGCGTGGGGGGAGCAGAAACGGAAACAGGTTCTCGCTCATGGGCGTGGGGAGGAAGACCAGCTGCGAGAGCTTGGCGAGCGACTGTGCGCCGCTCGCCGGGAGGGGAAGTCCCATGGCGGGCATGCACGAGGAGGGCGTCGTTAGCGGCGACGGGAGGAGCGAGGTTAGCGTGAGGTAACTAGCTATTAGGTTTCGGGACGGATGCTCAGGATGGAATGGAAGGTCCCAACGAGACGAGCATTCTCGTTGCTGCCACCCTCGAGGAAATGCTAAAGAGCCACGGGATTGGAGCTTGAGAAGAGGGAGAGAAAGATGGGAGGCGTTCCGGCTTGGTTGGGCATAACAGCCATCATCTCTCTCTCTCTCTCTCTCTCTCTCTCTCTCCTTCTAGATTGTCGTGCAGTTTCACAGCCTGCCTGGGTAGGAGTACATACATCTGCAGGGACTAACCCCCACGGTAATATTGGTGCAGGGTATGTACATACAGTATGTAGCACCGATCATGCGCCAGCGATTGGGGAGGTATGTAGCTGCGTACCAAGGAGATGGGAAAGACGAGGAACGGACGAGATAGACTCGGGTTTAGACTACGAACGACACTATATGCTACCCTCCATTGCAATGCTGGACTCTTCTATGCATGTACGTAAGATGATTGTCACCATGCGCCCATGGATGTGATCTCTGAGCACACACACCACACGGCTGAAAAATCAACTACATACCCCGCACCCCCAGTTCTCGGGCCCTGGAACAACGGGTGGACAGTCCAAGGACAGCAAGGCGTGATGAAGCTTCAAAATGCGACGTACAATTGCCCCGATACTGCTGACTGTCGACGAGCAATGTGAGGGCGCTGGAGAAATTAAGGAATGATGTAGTAGGGTATATTTCCTGCAGGGCGCAGCTGTCGGTGGTGGCTCGTGGCGAGAAATTATCCAATAATTAAAGGGCTACTCCGCTCCGGCGTGGTTGCGTTGGACTTTGTTCCACCCAAGACCACGCACTCACAACTTCCCACGAGGATCGCCCCGGATGTCCCAAACGCGACCCCGTTTTCCAGAAAAGGATCCAGTGGAGGAGTGGCCTAGCGAATTTTCCACTGAGACGGGGGTAAAGACCAGAATTATCACGGATGATGGGTTGGACAAGTATTTTCCAGACATGGTAAGGCATGCCATCTTCTCCATCCTCCAGCTTTGCTTGGATTCCAGGGATAATTGCTGATGGGCATCGCTTGGGAAGTGCCCGTTCTCGCCTACTGAATATTGGGGTCTTCTAAATAATACTCACACCTCGATGTTCACTCGACATTCTTGTGAGCAAACCAACGAGATCGAGTGCATTAGTCAGTTCTCGTCGAATCTTCTATTATTTTGGCTCAGTATCCGATTTTAACTCTTACATTTGGCAGCAATGCCCATTATGCTGCGCAATCTCACCGCGTTAATACGGATTAGGATTTCCGAAGGTGCCTGCATTGTTATCTTGAGTGTGTTGGAAGGAGGTTGGGAACTTGATGGCACGTATATGCAAGCTCTCGAGAATCTCGGCCCCTCAAAATGTCCCTGGAACATCGTGTCTATCCTAGCTTGGTTTCAGACCGAGCATATGCAAGAAGCTTGGTCCAGCGTCACGATTTCCATGAAAAGTTTGCGCTCAAATCTTCTGTCAAACACAACAGAGACGCTCGAGGCCACGGAGATACCCGGACACGAAGACGTCCTTCAGACTATTTACCAAATACCTTCGGCCCTGGATATTAATGGCCTGGCTATGATACGGGAAATCCGTTCCGCAATGAACCTCGGCATCACTGCAACGGATGCCTGGGAGTTGGCAAGGAAGACATCAAGCTAGCCGCCGCCGCCGCTCGAGATAGCCAGACCATGAAGACTATCACAGTAATTACCTTGTTGTTTCTCCCGTCCACACTCATCGCCGTAAGTGCGCCCTATTGACACATTTCGTAATCGGCCGAACCAAATTCTCATCACGTGCTATATACAGTCTATCTGGGATGCCGGCATCTTTACCATCGAGGGAAGCGCGAGCTGGAAAGCCTTCCTCGGGACCACCATTTCCGTCACAGCAGCAGTTTTCTCGGTCTGGTGGCTTTGGCTCCGGGAAAGAAGGAAGAAACATCCTGAATTGTTCGGGACCGTGGAAAAGAAGAAGAATGAAAGTGCTGCCAGTTCTATCGCGATGTCTGGGTCGGTGGCTTCGGAAAAATCGTCGGACGAGACACCAGCGAGGTTCAGGAGCCAACGAGGCATCCCACCACGGCATCTGGCGCAAAGGGTACAGCATCGAGCGATAAGGCGGGACGAAAACCAGGAAGTAGTCTAGCTACAAGCAGGAGATTGCTCGTCTTGATACATCTATCTGACCTAATTCTACCTTTTTGTGCCGTCCCCTCGCTCGTAAAATCGTGCATTTGAGAATTAGCACACGCCTCGTAGAACCACGCCCTCCCTAGATGAGAGTCACGGCGCGGCACATAGCGCGCTAGATAACCGCTTCCCTTCTTACCGCCAACCGAATTTTGTGCACCACGGCTCCCTGCTTGTATTTACATTCCAAAACAACTGACTAACAATTTGGAGGACGCAGGACCCACGGTATAATGGATGTATCGTACATGTTTGGCCACAGACTTGGTGAAAACTCGACGCCTATGAATATTACTTCCGTTGTGGACCATCCGCCCATGTTTATATTCTGAACACTTGGAAAATATATCGGAATCACACACTTGGTGTTATTACACCTGACGTGCTCCCAGTCAGCTTCCATTCTAGATGGGAGCCCCAATAACAGCCTCGAAGCACCGCCCTCCTGATGTCGAAGCCCACTGACGGCGTAGGGTGTGCCAAATTCCAAGGAGCACCCTTTCCGGGCGTAAGAATGTATAAAAGAAAGTAAGGGACAGGAAGTCACCCTTACGTTGTGCGCCGGAGCGAGGGTCACTATTTGTTATATATCACACCTCCAGTTCCCAATAAGCAAGACGACCGCCCTTTACTTTCACTTCTAGCTAGTAATAACCATTGAGGAGTTAACCTCGCGATCTGCTTATTCTAGTCTCGCTCTTTTAAAACTTCTTCCTGCTTGCTCTCTTTCTCACCTTCTCCTGCAACACTCGACAGCGACTCTTCCTCCATGAATCTCACCTCCTTTCTCCTGGTGCTTACCGCAGGGCTCTTCGGCCATGCCGCCGAGGATGGAACTGCGAAGGGGTATGAAGCAACGGGAACCTCTTTCAGCTTCACATCGACAATCAAAGAGTTGGAATCTTTCTCCATGGAAACCAGCACCTTTTCTAGATGGTCCGCCAACACGTGGCTCATAACGTTCAGCGCCATTTCCGATACCTCCAGCTCCCAGCCGGACCAGCCACAGCCCACTAGCAAGTCCAGTTGTCCCACGGGTCCCACGCCATCAACCCAGCTAAACAGTCCAACACAACCTCCCACCATCAGCTTACCCGTCTCCGCAATCGCGACCACGACATTCCCACCCCAGACTTCAATAACAACAGTAACAGCGCCGGAGAACACGGTGACCGCGACAAAAACCAGCAAACCGGGACAGGAGCCCACTACCACGCCAACAGCCGTGTCCGGCAGCAAACCACTATATTCCACCGTCAAATCCCAATCACTAGAGCCCTGGATACCCACAACCACAACCAAATCACACACGTCCACCTCCACAGTCTACTCGACAACCATATACAAACCCTCCACCACCGCCTTCACCACCATCCACGTCACCGTCGACCCCACCGCTCGTCCCAAGTTCAAAGGCCGAGACAACACAAACAACAGCAAACGCCGGCGGCCAACTCAACGACTCTCCTCCGACACACCGACATCAGACTCCTTCCGTCCATACTCCTCCTCCCCCTTCCCTTCCAACTCCGGCACCCGCCCAACCCCATCCGCCGAACTGACCATCCTGAATATAAACCCCGACCCCCCCTCTTCCGCTTCCCCTTCCACTTCCACTTCCCCCGTCGATAACTCCTTCTACAGAAACCACCCAGCAAAACTAGCAATCCACCCCGTGCTCGTAAACTGCGATTTCTGCCCCCCGGCCCCGCACTCGGGGCTGATCCTCCACGGCGTCCCCTTCCACCTCCAAGTGGTGTACAGCCTCTGCTCAGCAGCCACCGCCGCCACCGCCGCCGCCGCCGCCGCCGAGCCGCAGTGCATCGAGCCGTTTTACTTCCCCTGCGATCCCGTGGCCGACCAGGAGTGCACGGCCGGCCCCGTGTTTCTGGATTTTGTCGACGGCGCCTGGGTGGTGCCTGGAGGCGGAGCAGCCGGGGCGGGGGGTGGAAATAGTGCTGGCACCACCACCGCCACCGCCACCACCCCGGTGTTCCAACACGCTACTCGCCCAGCCAGTACCTCTTCCCCACTCCCTCCGACCCCTTCTCAATCCGACGGCCCCGGAGGCGGCGACGACGAAGAAGCCGGTTCCGGCGGAGACAGCGGCGGCAGCGGGGTCCCAGACAACATATACCGAGGCGCAGAAAGCTCGGGGCAAAAAGTTCCCAGCAGTAGCAGAGAGTCCTGGCACGCTACAAACCTCGAGTTCGACCCGACCACTTTGGCAACCTCGACTAGGCGTACCTCGACAAATTGAGATGAGAGGTGCTAGAAACTAAGGGAACCCCGGCCGTCGGCAATGAGACGACGGTCCGGGCGGGTGCCCCGGGGGGGGGGGGGGGGGGAGAATTGTGGTTGGTATTTTCCGGGAATGAGACGTGGTTAGTAACTCTACGAATTGCATGAACGCGTCACTAGAGAAAGGATCCTGTTTGAAACAACAATGTGTGGGGTGGATCTTGTTTCCATCAGTTCTACTGGATACCGTGAGCTCAAAAGCAGTACTCGCCGCTCGGTAGTTGGTAGACCCTCTGCTTATTTCTACTCGCAATACTTATTGATCAACCTGCTCATGAGACTCATGGCTCCGCCCTTGTATGACCCGCCGAAGAGAGCATAATGATTGAGATGATGGTACCTAAACAGTGCGTTAGCATTTCACTTCACGTGCTATACGCATTGCCCCATCCGAGACAAGTTAGAAAGAGCAAGCAAGGGGCAGGAACTCACAATTCATAAAGCTGCACCCTATCATCCCACTCCTCGACCGGCTCACTCTTCGGTACCAACCTCTCATACTCCCCCCAGAAATCCCTCCCAAACCCCCCAAACATCCTCATAATCCCCAACTCATACTCCGAATGCCCATACACACAACTAGGATCATAGACCACCTCCTCCACCCCCCCTTCTCCAGCAATGATCCCCCTTCCTTGGTTTCCAGTCCACAAATCCCCGTGCACCACCACCGGCTTTGCTCCCTTCAAATGTCCGTCCCCCAGAAGCCTGGGCACGACCTTGCTGGCTACCGTCTCCACCGCACTTTCCAGCTGCTTGTCACTGCCATTGGACAGTTTTGCCGCCCGAGAAATACTTCGCAGACGGCAGTTGGCGTAGAAGTCGGCCCAGGACTCTCTGAAAGAGTTGTCCTGGACCGTACTCCCGCAGCACGTGGGCACGGGGAACCCGTACATGGGTCTGTCGTAACCCTCTGGAATAGGCGCGGGAGTGGTGTGCAACCTCGCCAGCTTCTGGGCGAGAGATTGCCCGCTTCCCTTTGCGCCGCGCCCCGACAGAGTGAGGAAGTCCGTGGCGAGGAAGAACTTGTTGGACGGTGACGACGAGAATGCCCCGTGTGCGAGGGACGCGGGACAGAACGATGGGACGGAGTTGTGTATGGCGTTCAGGGAAGCGTGTTCTCCTGTTGACAAAGGGTTAGTCGAAGGGGGGTCTTTTTGGTGAGCTATCTATCCATTGTCGAGTAGCAGCGCGTGGTGTTGAAATGGAGGTGGGGGTGGGGGGGGGGATGGATGTCTCATTCATCTAACTACATATGTGCCATGCAGCGACCAACTATCATACCCATGCATGCCACACAGTGTATCACCACCAAGGTCAGACGAACCCTTAAACATGACCTCGGCCTCTTCGCCGGTGCCGGTCTTGACAAAGAAGTTCTTCTCCTTCCCGTCGACCGCGGCGGTGAGTTTGAAGGTGGATGAGAACCCGGAGCCGCCGTGCGATGACATGCGGGTGGCTTCTGGGATGAGGCCCAGGGCCTTGATGATGGCTGGGTCCACTGAGGAAGGCATCGTTGACAAGCTTGAGCCACAGATGCAGAGGGTGAAAAACAACTAAGTTATAGGAATCAAGCGGCGGTGGGTGATACGTTCGCGATAAAATCAATCACTTGTCGATTGAGTGCTATGTTTGGTTTGGAAGATTCCATCTCTTCCTGTCCCTCCCCTCGAAGGAGAATGATCGGAGGGGCCCTCTTGCCGTATCTGTTCCGTGATGATGATATCGGCATTATGTAACCTGATATGACGTTTATACCAGGATGCCTCGAGAGCTGCATAATGCCAGCTATCTCATAAACGTCGGTATTGAACTGCATACGAATGCATGTAACGGGTATTTGACGCGAACATATGTTCCTTCTGTTTAGCTGCAAGCAGCTATGATACATCCTGATCCTCCATTGAGGAAGCCACGAAGAGGGGCTTTTCAGTTTCGAGTGTTGGTGTAGATTCATTAAATGCGAATAGTTTCTGGAAACTCCCTCTCTTCGTCATGCGGGCAAAGATATCACTGTTACTCCATGGATATCATGGCGTGCCCACAAAGTTCAGCACACGCAAGGAGCAGCAGAAGCAACGCCTAGTTCTTTGCAGAGATCTATTTATTACATCCTTTTTAACCAAGGTGAACTAGCTATGGCCGTTTCCCATCCGCTATCCGCGTAGTTGCTTTGTCAACCAAGATGTCCGGGCTGGATCTTACCGCGGGCATCATCGCCGTTCTCGACTTCTCGGCCAAAGTCATCGGTATTCTCAGAGTTTACCAGGCCAGCTTTCGTTCCGCTAAGGACGATATCATGCAGCTCCCCAATTCAAGTGGGGATCTGATCAGGACACCCAAGCGTCTGCAGCAACTTCTTGCTCGACCAGGAGAGCAGGACCTCAAATCAGTTGTGGGTATCCGGGCATCCATTGACAACTGCCGTGTCGAGTCCAAGGCGTTGGCCAAAACGGGGACTTGTTCGACTGGGTGGGAGTGTTCTTCGGCCCTTGAAATCAAAGGCCACCGAGAAGGCTTTCAAGGTGACGGGGAGGTGGTATGGGGAGAACATTTTGGCGGCATTGTAGGTCGACCAAACGTAGCTATCTTCTTCCTTCCCAACTCTCTTCAAATCCTCGTCCTTGGTGATCTTGCACCCCGATCGACAATGATATTCTCAAGGATCAAGCAGCTTCCGGTCATGCCAAGGGGGTGACTGGCTTAGCTGCGGCCCATTACTTCCCTCGATGCTCGCATGGCAGATACATCATCACATTACGGAGTGGGGACGTTTCTGGGTACCTCGCTGGAACCGCAAGTCGTCAGTGAGAGTCGATGTAATGAACAATAGCGAAGGAGCGGCACTCCTACGAGCCAAGCCAGACTATAAAAACAACGTGTATGGCAGGAACGACTTGGCAAGGATTCAACGAAGAAAGGCTCCTCTTCTTCTGTGTTTTCTTGCATTTCTGATTTCATCACATTAAACTTGATACCATATGAACAGTTCAACTGCGTAGTTCCTCCAGGCTATCAGAACGCGCGATTACTGAGGTAGATTGCATTATATATATTTGCACTAGTACTATATTTCATCACGGCTTGCTGGGGAATCACATGATTTCATCGGACCTGATGCGGCGACCCAACGTCCATGCAACTTGAAGGGAAAGTTGAGCTTCAATTGCTCCATCATGAACACCAACTCCAGTTCAAGACGCAAGCAATTACTTGGAGCAACGAATGGGCTAGTATTAATGACATAATATAAAATGAAACTATACTTACTATCTTGCATGAACTCACATCACTTCCATCAAAGCCTATCGCTACCCCTTCCCAATCGCCAACGCTGGTATCTGAACCCACGTACTCATCAGCAACCTCAATACTCTATTCTCTCAAACCCAAAAGCCGTACCATCCTCCGGCACCTGAAAACCGCTCCCCTCTCACCCCTAACAATGCCAACCTCCTTGTACGCCGCTGGCTTCAACGCCTGGTCCCAGCTTATCTTTCCCTCCCCCCATCTATCTTCCCGCGACGAGCAAATCGAACCAGACGAACCCGACGACATTAGTACCTTCACAAAAGTCCTTGTCTGCGAGAACCCCATATCCCACATACAAGCTTTCACAGCATGCACGTCCGGTAAGTGACCAAACCAGTGACTTGACCTATTCCCCATACTCATGATATCCCTCCCTTTTTTCGCCCATTTAATTCTCTCACTTCTTGTTTTGAAGCAAAGAAAGAATGCCAAGTAATCCCGATTTTTAACAAAACCCATGGTATGATCATATCTCTGACGAATAACAGTGAGGACCGGAGACAAAACATTCATTGCCGGGTATTGTTCGACGAAGTTCAGGGACTTGCTAGAAAATCCCAAACGGGAACCTAATGAACCGTATATACCCCATGTCGCTTTTGGTGCCGATGACAGTGTTGTTTGTAAGTTTTAAGCTTTCTTGTCTCATTGCGACTTACAACCTAATGTGTTGTAGTATACTGTTCCATGGAACAGTAAATAACTGAAACGAAAAGAGAAAAACTAACAGCAAACCGACACCCGAAAACTACCCAACTACTAAAGACTAACGAATTCATCATTCACAGTATCCATACAGGAAGCGATCTGTTCATTCCCTCCCGACTTCAAGTCTACCGACTACCCCAAAACTCATTCCTCCTCGGGCTTCTCCTCTCAACATCCCTCCCACAACACCAGCAGCAGCAGCAGCAGCAGCAGCAACCAAACCACCAACACGATAACAAGTCCGAGGACCACCGCAAATCCCAACGCACCCAGCCCAGCCTTAACCCCCGCCTCACCGTCGCTGTCGAAAAAGCCCGGCAGAAAATTCCAAACTTACCCCATGCCCCTCCCTCCCTCGCAGATCCTCTCCCATAACGCAGGGTTTGTCGCGCTTCTTCCACCAGCGCCGCCGCCACCATCACAAACCCCATCTTCCCCCCAATCTTCAACGACAAACCAAGACCAAAGCCAAAGCCTCGACCCCCCATCCGCTCCCTTGGAGTCAGCAAGCTCCACTGTCCTCACCTGGGGCGACCCCCGCTATCCCGCCTGTCTAGCACGCGATCCTTCTTCCTCGTTCTTCCCCCCTCCACCAACCAACTACTACTCTTCCCCCGCGGCGGAGCCCACCTATTACCCCCCTCCCCATCACGAACTCCTCCTCCCCTCCTCCCCCCCTCGGACATTGCCCACGCGCATTCCCCTTTCCGGCCCCGCGGCCCACCCGGCCCCGTCCCCATACCTCGCCAACCTCCCCACCGGCCCCGTCGTCAAAATCGCCACGTCCGGGTCCAGCTACTGCCCGCCCGGCGAAGACGGCGCCGGCGGCGGCGGCTACGTGTGCGGCGCCCTCGCCCAGGGAGGGGACTTGTACCTCTGGGGCGGCCACGCCGCCTCCCCTCCGTCCTCCTACCTCCTCTCCTCCCTGCTCGGCCCCTCCGCGGCGGTGGTGTCCGTGCCCGAGCCCGTCGTGCTCGCCGTTGCTGCTCCGGGCAAAGAAGAAGAAGAAGAAGAAGGAGGAAATGACGGAGAAAGAAGCATCGCGAAGGGCTGCGAAAACGACGACGTGCACCATGAACGACGCGACAAAAACAACAACAACAACAACAACAAGCATCCCCGCGGGCGCTTTCACCAAGAGCAGGAATTGTTAGACCTGGACATCGCGGACTTCGCCCTCGGGGCGGGCCACCTGATAGTGCTCTCCGCCGCCGGGGACGTCTACGTCGTCGGCGCCAACGGGAGCGGCCAGCTGGGGGTGGGCCTGCCCGCCGCGCCGGGAAGAGGGAGGAAAGCCGGGGAGTGGGAAAAAAAAACCCCCGGTGTCCGAGCATGGAGAAAAGTCGACCTGTCCTCTCTGACGGGCGACGATTTGAAGGGCAAGAAGATCACCGGCGTTGCTGCGGGACCCAGGAGTTCTTTTATTATTGTTGACGACGGAGAAGGAGAGGAGGAAGGGATGAGTGGGTAGAGGATTCTGATTAAAAACGTGTAGAGCAGCCTCAAGCTATCTACATAGGTGGGTAGCTAGGCATGTATGTTATACTCACGAGCATGGGGGGGGGGGGGCATGAGAGGATATTAAATTAGCCCGGTTCGTAGATGTAAGCATTACCATTCTAGTCATCTAGTTGATATCCCATCACATGAACAAATACCCCAGGAAGACATGTAATTGAAGACACTAAGCTATTACCAGTACCAACTTTCAAACCGGCCCATTTTGACAATGAATCAAACAAGGGAAAAAGAAGACTTCGTCTCATCATGCAGAAATGTATCGTTCAAAATCCAGCCCAAAACCATCACAAACTCGCCTCTGCGGCGGATAGTTCAGGCAAAACTATAATTCAAAAACCAGAAACCGTCAAGACGGCGGAAAACTAGCACTAAATTAAACATTTTAGAACGACAGGTCCAAGTCTACTAGCCCTTTATGCCAACCAGACAAAACGCCCAGGCCAGCGGCGGGCGCTCGACAACAGGTCTCTCAATCTCTGCACACAGACTAGTTGACTCGACACGGAGAAGCAGAACTTCAAGGCAACTTAAGAGTGTGCAGGATGCTGTATGATATGCCACGAGGGGAGAGGTCGTCATGTAAATGTGTTTTTGAAGGCAAGGGTTGAGAGGCTTGAAAATGACGCACGGTGAGAAGAAATCAACTTCCACAACCATATAACATGGATGTGGATTCCAAAGTCTGGTAAAGTATGTACGCCAAGTATGTAAATGTATCAATAACAACCGGAAACAAAAATAATTCTTACAAGAGAAACGCTACATCCAGAGCGGTCTCATTGATCTTTCCGGGATTCCGTTGGCTCTCCCTCGTTCGCATTTGAATTGCTATCACCGGCGGTTCCGGAAGGTTCGTTGACATCCGTCTCCTCGACTTCATCATCATCGTCAGCTTGTACATCGACAATGTTCTCTTTGAACGTGTCGAGCACACGCTTCGTCTGGTACCTAACGAACTTCCACACAGCCTATACCGCAATGTTAGCAATGCTTCTTGTATCAAAAAAGAGGACAGGAAAGATACATACCCAGACAAAAGTCAAGGTCCCGATAATGATGACCGTCCAGCTAAGATCCAGATATCGATCCCGGCCATCACCACGGCGTCGACGTCCTCCACCAAGGTTGAAGTAGTAGAAGGGAGACGCAAGAGCAGCCTTCAGGAAACCGATCACCCCCAGGGAGAAGAACCCTTTAATGAAATGAAACCCCCAGGTCTGCTCCAACTTCTTCATCGCCAGGTCAAACTCCATTTCTTCCTTGGTACGATAGTACTTAACCTGCGGCTCGTCCACAGTCCTCCACTCGAACAAAAATCCGTACGGATCCAGGTAGAAATCAAGAATCTTGTCCCCAACGAATCCCAAGAAGAAAGTGACCAGCACCACAACCAGCAGCGTGAGCACCAAGTTGGTTGCCCAGTGACCCAAAAGCTTGCCCACGCTCAACCGATCCATGCGATACTGGAACCCGCATGTTGGACACTTCCACATGTTTCGCTCCGAATGGTTGCGTGAAGCATGCCTCCACGCCTCAAGACACCCTTCGTGGACGTACTTCTGCGACCCTTTACACATGCAAGGGCTCATCAGGCGTCCAAGCTCCGGGTCGTCGGACACGTATTTTGGTTTCCCGTTGCCGCGCATGAAACCGGGGGTTTCGAAGGTGGGTTCCACCTCGTCGAGGCATATCCGGCACTTCCGGGTTCCGTAGCGGCGACGGCGCCTCTGTTCCTCCTCCTGGGGCACTGGATTTGTTTCGGGTTCGGGTTGCGGCTCGGGCTCGGGCGGCTCGAATTCAGGACGCCACCGGCCGGGGGTGGCGACGGGTTCGAACGAGTCCATTGGGGCGGATGCGACAGTAATTGTAAATAAAAATGGGCTTTTTTCCGCGGACCCAAATTCCTCAAATTACACGTTTGTTTGTTCGCGGTGGTTGTTCAGCAAACACGCTGGCGTCAATGGTGAAGTGTTGAATTGGAACGCCAGCTAGTGCGGGACGTTTGAATACGGCATAAATAGAAATGCAATGAAACAAGCGGGCACTAAAGCAGTAGTGAATGGACACTCTGTACAGTTGAGATGCTGTATCATGACAGTCGCCGAGTAGCTTGAGAAGCTGTGGAAGCCTGTGGAAGCTCAAGTCGGGGGATCGGGCAGTTGGAGTACGGAGGTGGATTGACAGAGGTCCGTCGGCGAGCAAAAACACCTGTTCTCACTCACTGGCCTGACTGTGGAAGTTACCGTGAGGGGTCAGCTGGGGACAAGCATGGAGCTTGCCATTTTCAAATGATATTCGGCCGTCACGCCCATGAGTCGGCGATTAAACCTAGTTTGAAAACAACGAAAGGAAACAATTCATGCTTTGAAAAGAATAAAGAAATTGAGACTCTGTTTTTAGTAGCAGCAGGAGCCTCTTGCGAAGAAAGGAAAAGGCAGTCTAACGAAAAAATTTAGTTTTCTTCAAAAAGCCAATGTGCATCAGATGGATAGCACGGTTTGCCGCACTGTGCCTCGCTGCCCCCCCAGGGCAAGTGCGGCTGGCTTCAGCTTCGGCGTATCATTCGGCCGCCCTCCGTTCTTGCTGATGAGCTTGAGCTGGCGCACAGACCACAGGCCACATCCCACCTTCCACCCTCGCAGCCAACAGAACGCGCAGCCAGACAAGGTGCCTGGAGGTGTAGGGACCGGAAGCTACAACAAGCTCCCCCAACGTCAGCCTCGTCCTCCATTTCCCCCACTGCCCGCCAACATTCCCTTCTCTGGCCAATTTGCTGTCTTCGGTTTCATTCTTCCAGATATACTGTTTCTAGAGCGTCTTTTAAACCATGGCGGACCGATATTCCTTCTCTCTCACCACATTCTCCCCCAGGTTCGTCTACTACACCCCGCCGTGTCTTGGAGTTGACCGCTAACGAAGTTATTATCTTACAGCGGGAAACTGGTGCAGATTGGTTCGTCGCTTACTTCCACGATACTCACAATTCCGAAATACTAACTCTATACCTTAGAATATGCTCTGAACGCTGTAAACCAGGGTGTCACAGCCCTAGGCATCAAGGGCAAGTCCTCTACCTAGACACACATTTCCAACATCCATCCTCCGGAACCAACCTAGACCCACGAAACCCCTAGCCCAAGCGGATGCCCATGCTAACTTTCTTCCAACAGCAACAAACGGCATCGTCCTTGCCACCGAGAAAAAAGCCTCCTCCCCCCTCCAAGATCCCACCTCCCTCTCCAAAATCTCCCTCGTGACCCCCAACATCGGCATGGTATACGCAGGCATGGGGCCCGATTACCGCGTCCTCGTCGACAAGGCCCGTAAGGTCTCCCACACCAACTACAAGCGCATCTACAACGAATACCCTCCCACACGAATCCTCGTCCAGGACGTCGCGCGTGTGATGCAGGACGCCACCCAATCCGGCGGCGTCCGCCCCTACGGGGTCTCCCTGCTCATTGCTGGGTGGGACGAGGGAGTCCTCTCCGACGAAGAGCTCGAAAAGCTGCAGGCTGGCGAGACGAGTTCCGATGACGACGAAGACGAGGATGAGGATGGCAACAAGAAAAAGGCTAGCGGGAAGACGGGCGGTATTTTGAGGGGCGGTCCTATGTTGTACCAGGTTGATCCTTCCGGGTCATATTTCCCCTGGAAGGCTACGGCTATTGGCAAGAGTGCTACTAGCGCTAAGACTTTCCTCGAGAAGAGGTATACCGAGGGCCTAGAGCTGGAAGATGCAGTACACATTGCTCTGCTGACTCTGAAAGAGCACATTGAGGGTGAGATGAGCGGGGATACAATCGAGATTGGTAAGTCTTCATTGGGATGGTCCCCCCTTCCCACCTGTCTGAGCAAGAAAGCACGAGAACTAGAACATCCATATTAATACTTCATTACAGGCATCGTCGGACCCCCAGCACACCACCTCCTCGGCATGGAGGGCGTCGAAGGGGCGCAGGGCCCGCGGTTCAGGAAGTTGACCCCCCATGAAATCGAGGACTACCTAACCAACTTGTAAAGGGGTAAAAGCAGTCTGAGGCGGGAACTGAAATCAAGGACAACACTAGCGTTTGGCAGGGCACTCGCATTCGTGCATCTTTCCAGGGAAAACGATCAATAACAAAAGCGGTGTACCATAGAGGATACCAAATTTGCAACATTTCAGTCATGAGCTTAATGATTGAGAATGAAAATCTGGCATCCAGCTGGGGCAACTCCATGGGACTTTGAGAATATTGCCGAGACAAGTGTAAACCAATTATGATTCCGCCTCACCTAACTAGCTATCCAACTTGAGACTAAGTTCGCCATGGCCGTGACCCCCAAAGACGACGGGCATCTGGCCTGTGTACCCATATTCAAGTTTCAATGCGTCTCTATCAGTGGAGCTCGTAGCAATTGGTTAGCTTGCTAGAAAAAACAACAGCCTCAGCTAGCTTAGTTCGGGTGGAAAAAACAGTATCACAACATCGATTTACTATGTACCTAGGTGGGTAAGAATATGTTAAAGGAGCAACGGGAAATTTCCGAAAAGGGCACTCCACTCCAAGAGTAGTAGTTTCAAAAGTGAGTAGGGCACTGGCGGCTAAACCTAATAACCGTATACTGTAGTAGAGCCACGATGGCAATGTCGGCCGACGCCTCCAAGTGGCAATCATTCTTCATGTGGTGGGGGATATCAATGGCAAATAAATAATACGTGTAGCAGTTGGTTGGGAGACGCAGTTCCGCAATCGAGCCCCTATCAAGAGGACTAGATAGATCACCTCGCTATGAAAACATTCGATCTACATAGATGCTGCGCTTCTCTACCATTAAAAAAAGCTTTGTTTGTATCCGTTGCCATGCTCTCATCAGCCGTTGGCCTCTCATGGTCACTCTCTATTCTAAATGATAAGAAATCCTACTTTGTATACAACACCGCCCGGAGTTCAGTATGCAACAGTGAACCAGTTATCCGTCGGTCGGGGTATCGTGTATGCATTCAACACTTCTTCTCTCAAGTAGCCATTCGTTTGTTCTGCTATCTGCCAGCTCTCCCTCCGGCCTACCATGTCCCGACGGGACCTTGCACGCTATTTTGTCGGCCAGCTACCACCATAATAATCAGCCACCTAGCTCATTCTAGCCGTCGCACATCTGCCTTGAGACATGGAAGACCGTACCTCTTGCGAAGACGAGCTCGGATGAGATGAATTGTATGTGCCCCACAGAGGCTGTGTACTTGTGCCCCAGCTCGGCATCGATCCTGTCGTGAGACTTGCCGGGCTGACGGGGCTAATCTCGTCTTGCTGTTGGGCGTATGCGACCTGAGGTGGTGGATATACTGGATATACCTGATAACCCTGTAGGCCTTGCTGTTGGCCTTGTTCAGCGTACTGCTGTACAGGCTGGCCCTCGATCTGTAGTTCCTGTGGCCCATGTTGAGATTGCTGCTGCTGTTGCTGTTGCTGTTGCTGTCGCTGTTGCTGGCTCTCTACCTGCCGCTGCTGAAGGACTTCAGAATAATCAACCTCCTTTCCCTTACCCTTGTCCTCATGTGATGCATCACCACTAGCACCCTGAGACTCACCCTTCTTCGTCTTTCGCGCTTCTATTTCCCTGTCTCTGCGTCTGTTGCGCATGATAGCCCAGCCTAGCAAGATCCCGCACACCACTCCGGCCAGCCCGCTCCCAATGGCGATCCCAACCTTCTTTCCCATCGGCATGGAATCATCTTCCTCCTTTGGTTCCGGCGGAGGTGGCAGCGAGTACTGAGCTGCCAAAATACTGTCAGATATAGTTTGTACAACTGGTATATGGCCCTTTGTTGGAAGCGACGACGCCGGAACCTCGGGAACCTCGAGCGAGTGCGGGTATATGGTCGCGCATGGCGTCTGAGCCCCTAGGGCTGATGTAGCAGTGAAACCACTGTCGTTAGTAGCCATTAGCTTGGAGTTTGTCCCGACCCGGCGAAAACTGAATCGTCTTCCCGAGATCAAAGAGTTGTGGCTCATACGTACAATGGACAGCACCCTCTCCTGTTGTCACCAGCTACCGTTTCATGGTCTGCCGGGCACACCATCAAAGTTTCTCTTGTCCCAACTCCATCTCCCTCACTTGCCGTTGGAAATGGATAGTCCTCGCTTTGTTCATGCTGGGTATGGGTGATGGTAGCAAGTTGGCCTATCGTGTTTGTTGTAGTCTCGGTCACAGTAGAGACCGGGTCTGCGCCGTATACGCAGCATTCTGGCTTTTCTCCACTACATCCAACTACTGGTGCCCATATATATGCTGTACTGAGACGGATGAGAGTCCAGTGGGCTGTTGCGCACGAATCCGTAATTGCTGCAGGTATCGCTGACGAACCGGGAGCACATGTTAGACAGTCTGGGAAAATGACAATTGGGCTGGTGGGAGTCGCAGAATTGGTCTGTTCCAGGATAACAGTGGTGCTCGAAACAAGAGAGTCTGAAATAGTAGGAGCTACTGTTATTGACGGTATAACGTTAGTTGTCAGACTGTCCTGTCGTCTTTCGATCAACTTTGTCTTGATGAGTAGCGTCGTCGGCTGCGGTGCCTGTTTAGTCTCGAAGATTCCAGTCGCCGTGAGATCAGGTGTCTTTTCATCTCGTATCGGTTCATTGTTTAGATCGGCGTTTAGGTCCATATGGTTCGTCTTTGTTTCACGCCAAATCGGCCATTCGTCATCGCGCAGTGTGAGTGGGTGGGAAATTTGAATTCGTAGACATTTTCTCCCACAATCTTATAATCCAGCTCCAGTACAAGTTTGTGATCGGTGGTGGCAGCCTTAATGCGGATTATGGTGAGGGAGGGGGGTAAGGTAGTGTTAACGCAAGGGTGCCTTGATTTTAGGGCGCCGGGAACCGCGAAAAGGTCGACGATGATATTTGGTGTTGAGCGCGTCAGCCCAAAATATCAGCCTCGAAAAGGATTAGGATGGTGGGTAGATAACACCTGGCTACAAGCGAAGTAAAATATAATATGTCGCTGCAAATAGGAGGTGTGGCACATGAAGACAAAGAACAAACTTGACTCGCAAGAGACAAACAAGACGAGAGAAAACCGGACAGGAAACGGGAAAGAAGAGACGAAATCAAAGCATGTATCGGTATTAGCAAGGCCTTATGAAGGCAAGACAGATATTGCCGCAATTTAAGTAAATTGAGACTTGTTGGACACTGGCTGAAGGTGTGTTACACTTCTGCCGTCTCGTGCGTCTGCGGAACGCTCGACGCCAAGGCTGGGATATCGCAACATATGATACTATACGGGAACCAGATTTCTATCGATTTCCCGTCAAAGCTACAAGAGATACTCTGATGAGAGAGGGAACGGCACTGAAAGTGGATAGGAACACATGGGTAGTGGTAAAAAGCAACGTCAGTTCGGGTGCCGGTGTTACTATGTATGAGATGAAATTTCCTTTCCTGACGAAAATTGACGGATCGAAACAGACTAACAGAGCACCCTCTCGTGAGGAACCTACGGCTTTTATTATACCCAACCCCGCCGATTCCCAAAGGGGCTGACCTCCAGGACCTGAATTCTGGATTGGCGAAAGTGTACTAGCCTTTTTCGAGTCGTTCAACAATTGTTGCCGCTCAGCTCGTCAGACGGTTTTCTACCAGCCCCCCCTCAGACGGAGAAACTGTCGTGCATCCATCTGGCGTGAACGGTACAATATTCAAGGATGAAGAAACAATACCGACAGTTCGATGTGTTTAGGCCGGTTTGGTGGCTCTGGCTTGTCTCCTAGCTAGTGCTACTACTCAGTAGCTCGTCCTTCCAAAACGATGGTTAAGCATTGAGGGGGACTACCGGCAAAATACAGCACAGAGGGTCAAGCTTGCCAGATGCGGGAGCCAGTCGGAGGGCTTGTGTTATATAAAATAAATTGCTGTAAAGTCGCACCGGCCACTTTGGATTCGGTCATACACGGCACACGGGTGGCCAGCAGGGTGAGAAGAATAATAGTCGACCAGAGAAAAATGGAATGCACGGTTTTCAATGTGGAAGCAGTGTCTCGCTTATTCAAATGCATCCACAGAACCACGCGCGCTATCTCAAGCCACCCAGCGGAGAGGGACACTGCTGCCTTGGATGCTGCGAGAGAAAGGGAACGAACGAAGTTTAAGGGAGAGCAAACTGTTTGTAAATCAATAAGCGAATATCCAAATATTGGAAGGCGAACTTGCGGTCCTTCCCTTTCAAAGAGCCGCGAGACAACACCACAAAATCCGGGCTTGCTCATGCTCCCATGGATGGCAGGAACCACTCAACCTTTCTGTGTGTTCAAATAATTCTGAGAAGGGCAAAAAAAGGCACGTCCATCCAGTTCATGTATACAGAAATGCTTCTATAGTAGCCAAGAAACCTCAATCTTTCTATCCAATAAGCTCTAGAGAAAACATGGATCCGTGGTTCTCGGCTTGCCATTGCCAGAATGAGGTAATCAGCCACACAATAAAGTTTGCGGGGCCAATGCCACCTTCCCTCCTTCAAAAACCCCAGGGCCCGACGACGAACGAGCCCGCCGGGGACAGAAGCAATAGATCCGGAGGTGCGATTCCGCCGGAGCGTTGCATTCTTCTCCCACGCAATCGCCATGATACCAAGTCACCCAGCCGTTTCGATCCGGCTCGCAACATGACACCACCCAACTCGGCACCCGGAACTATGCCTTCTCGAATGCTGCTCCACGCTACCCTAATTGGCCATTAACCAGCGCAAACTCAATCTGTTCAATCCTAGCTTCGAGGGGTGCCTGGTGAGTCTCCTCCAATCGCCAATCCACGCCCCTACGTCTCTTCGTCTCCCCAGGTGCCTACCAGTCTCTGAACCTTCCCTTTGACTTCCCCTGGTGATACGTTGTATTTCACAGCATACAAGAGATGGACGTCTCTCTAGCTTTCCACATCATGCTAGCTCCGGGAACTAGTGGTCACCGAATTGTTGCCCGGTGGTTACACATGGGTATCGGAGCCGAAAAGCATCAGAAGCTAGACGAAAAAGAAAGGTTCACCAGCATAAAAATCCCCTGAGGCACCACAACCACAAAGCCAAACCCCTATTACCCCAGATTTGGGCCGCTTCGACTTTAAGCAAGAAAGTCAACTTCATCAATAGAGACCGACCCTTGTAGAGAAATTTCGTGCAAATCGGGATGCGGCATCGGATGAAGAGGGGAAGACGTCCCTTACCTCGCACGGCATGAGACACAACAGCGAGTTCTTGCAAACAACTCGCCAGTATTCCTCGAAGCTTATCTACTCATTGTCCCGCAGTGCCCTGGAAGCAACAACCCTGATCGACACTGCTGTCCCTTGTCCTGGACCCGGATCCTTGGTGTTGAAATGATATCATGACCACGACATGATGGCTGAGGTACTTGTGTCTGGAACATCTTGGTCTCAGTGTTTGCACCTATATCATTCTCCTCTATGGTAACTCTCGAGGGTTGCTATCCGCCGGAAGTTCTTGGAGCAGGCACTGTCCTGTCGGGTTTGCGGCAGATGGATAATTCACTCCTGTTAGCGAGGGCCACATCAGTTCAGACGGCGAAAGATATGACGGAGCGACGTGGTATTTGGCGCTTCCCGTGCTGCCGAGATCTTGATTTCGTTTCTTCTTTTTCCAAAGAAAATATCCTCCTACTGCCAGAAAAATAACACCGCACGTCGAGCCTACTCCAATCCCAGCTGCCGCTCCGAACGACATCCCGTCACTCGCAGTACCTATGTTACTTGAAGTTGGCCGCTCTGAAGTGCTTTATGCGCTTGCAGTGGTCGACGTTCCGGACGCGGTCGCAGTCGGACTTTGGGCGTGCACCTGATTGTCCGCGATCCATACGCTATCACCCTCTGCACAACAAGTCAAGTTATTCTCCTCGTAGCAGTAACTGCCATCATAGCACCTGGTTATCTTCACGTCGATCCCAGTGTCTAGGAAACAACATCACGCGCTAGCACATCAAGTCTCATCTATCCTCCATTGATGGACAATGTTCCTTTGCGACAACGACAAGCGATGTAGGTTTAGTCCATATGGGTGCCGTTGGGGCGATAGCAAAGACCAGGGTCCAACGCAAAGGAAGCGATGGGTAGAGTATCAATAACTAAGACTACGAACGCCTCCCTGCGTGCTATGGTTTCTATATTCCTGGGGCTTATGGTGGCCGAATTTGTGCGCAGTCTGTCCCCTGCGAAAGCTCGGTGTTTTTGTTACTCGTACGCCGCCTGTGCCACACGTCGACGTCCGTAAGTTCGACGAACTTGCAGATTGTAGTTACCCGCGATACTCAGCACAAGTGGACGCAGAGTATCGTTACCGTGTTTTGCGTGCGCCAAGCGAGACCATAGATGAACCTATATAGCCCATGGCCAAACCTCAATGTTTTGTGGACGAGACAGTAAAATCTTCATTATTCTCGCTGTAGATACCCACGAGGCTTAGTGTACAGATGGTCTCCGCAAATATTCCAGCCCTCGGCTTTCTGGTTCCGAATACAGCTCAAAAGTTCCCCGTCAGCTCATCCAGGCCAACCTAAGGTGCCACCGTCCCGGGAACTCGGTTCAACACCCTTCGGTTGAGAAAGGTATTCTAGATTCTTTTCCGCCTCGGTCCTATGGGTAGGGGACTATGAGGCACTCGAAAGCCCCTTCACGTTCACCAGAGGCCTTGACGGGGAACATGGGCTAGGAAGGCTATTCGACTCTCTGACAGAAAACTATTGGTTATTCTGTTAGCTCCTGGTGAAGAAATAAGGCGAGTCATCGACTAGAGGAAGCAGTATATATGGATATAGTAGGTATATGTATGATACTGCACTGAAAATTTCATCTCTTCAGTCTCACATGTATGGCTATTATCATTTGAAACCTGGAGATTAGTAATTTTATACCAGCCATACTGCATAATTCGATGGTCCTCATCCTTTTTTTTTTCTTTTTTTCTTTCTATGACAATCGCAAATGTTTATTCAAACACAGACACACAAAGTGTACACAGCCATTTATCACTCACCTTCATCACTCTCCATCTCTATTAACAGTTGCTCCCCGCCCCCTTTGTCGTCCCCCGCTCTTTTACCCCGATACTTTTACACCCTCGTTCGCTTGCCCCCCTCTCAGCTCCTCCGGAAGCGGTAGCTGCCTCGTCCAGATGTTCATTCCGATCTTCTCCCCGCTGGTAACGGGTAGCCCCGCGTGCAGCGTTCTCTGGTCGCCCTGTCCGTTTTCCGGGCGGAGGTTCTCCCAGTAGACCGCGTTTCCCTCGAGCGGGAGGAAGGTCAGACCGTTTTCGTACTCTTCGTCGCAGTCTACGTATCTGCACCACCACCATTCCCCCTTGTCCCCATTCTCTCCGTCTCCTCGTCCTCGTCCTCGTCCTCCTTGTCCTCCTTGTTCTTCCTCCCCAGGTCCTCGTGCCTCCGACCCGCGAGACGGATCCTCGAGCAGGGGAAAATTCGTCCCCCCGCCCGTCACGTCGTCGACCTTGACGTACGCAAAGAAGGAGCTCACGCGGTTCCCACCCTGCGAGGAGCGAGAGAGGGATGGGTCCGTGAACCAATCTGTGTGGTAGTGGTAGTGCTCGCCTTTTGCGTATTTTACTAGTTGTAAGGGTTCGAGATGCTGATCGTGGTGGTTAGATGACTTAGAGGAGGAGGAGGAGGAGGAGGAGGAGGAGGAGGGGGAAAGTCCTTGAAACGAGAGAGCGCGCTGGGAGATGCATTTCACGACTGGATCGGAGGGGGGCGCGGTCGTGGATTGCGACGTTCGTACTGCGTGGAGAATGCCGTTTGAGTCGCGGGCTGAGGATTGGGGGTATGATGCTGGTGAGTTGGAGGAGGGGTGTGAGCTTCCTGGCTGCCCTTGTTGCACGCGGGAGTGGGAGAAGGTTGATTTTCTAAGTGGGGGGGGATGGATTTGAGGTTAGCATCGCTGGTAGGTGTATGGCGGGATGGATATTATCATGAGAATTAGAGTGGGGAAATTGCGAACGTTATTTCCTGCAAGTGCAATCTCTCTTCTGGAGTTACGAAGTCTGTGATATAGAGCACGCTGGGGGATTTCGACACGATGTGGACTTTGTACGGTGGGTGGGTGCATTCGTAGTCGTCCGAAATCGTGCTTGCGCCGTCTGCGTCTGTGTTGGACATTGGTTTTTGGGAGCCATCGTCGGCTCGGGCGGGTGAGGGAAGCGCAGTCAGGGCGAGGAGAGCGGTGCTCGCGAGGAGAAAGATTGAGCGGGCCATTGTGGGATGTGATAGGGGTGGTCCAAGGCGATGTTTTTTCGGAGTTTGAAGGCGAAGAAGCTATTCTGAATACATATATAGCTATATAGGACACCGGTACGCACGGGAGGGGATCGCGACGAGTTCACGCAAATACGGCGGGTGCGGCTGGAAAGACGAAGCCTTGAAATAATAGAGCTGGTTTTCAATTCATGGAAATATTCTTCCCATTGGCTGTTATCTATCTCCGTACCTGCTTATCTAACTTATCCATACTTCCCCTTTTCATTCGGCTGGGCGACGATGAAACATTCTTTGTGTTGGATGGGTACCTGATGGTGTTGCAGAGAAGAACCCCTCTGACCGTTTTTGGAAGCTTTCTGACAGGCGTTTGTACTGTGGCTAACGGTTTTGGGGTCCTTTTTCAGGTACACTTCAGGGGACGGAGGTGGGTTCACGTCGTCTGAATGCAGGGGTTGACAGAAAGCACCTGAGATTCGAGAAACGACCGGCGCCCCTGTGATGTCAGAATACCCCACGATGTTTGGGGATGGGGATGGGGATGGGGATGATGAGAAATGTGGTATTGAGACGCTGTCGCTGGCTTGTCGAAGAAAAAAGCCAATTTCGACTTCTTCATTTTTCCATGCAGCTTTTCGTCTTCTCGGTTTCTGTAATTTCACGATAGCGAACATTTGCATTTCTTCAGCGGCCTATTTCCTCGTGGTGACACCATGCGATCGCCGACGACATTTTTGGGGGCCGTTGCGCTTCTCGGCGCAACAGCTTTGGCATGGCACTTCAAGACTCCAGCACAACTCGAAGCCGCCATTCCGAAGAGCATGTTTACTCTCGTAGCATGTAGGTCCAACGTTCTCTAGGATATCTACCCATTCGTTAGAATCTGCCTTAAAATACACTGTTACTGACATTTTCCCCCGTTCTCATAGTTGTGGACGTAAGTTAGGTTGTTTCTATCTCTTCAACCGCGCAACTTTTGATGCGTTGAAGTTATATCCTCAACACCATAAAACACCACTAACAAAAAGTCCCACAATGTCCATCCGAACAGCCAGAATTGTACGTCCATACTCCATTTTAATCATTACTGAGACACCGTATATGCTTTCACAAACTAATTCAAACCCTGTAGACCTCGGTGCAAAACCCTCGAAGCCGAATGGAGTACCGTCCTCGACTCATACACCCATGCTCTCCCAGAACCAAGACCAGGACCAGACGATGGCTATGAGGAAAAGGAAGAAGACTCAACATATCACACCTCCTCCATCTTTGTCATAGACTGCACCAATTTCGGCCCAACGTGTCAAGAACAATACGGTGTCTATTCGTACCCAGCTATACGATTGTACTTTCCAGACGGGACGTACGAACGATATCGTGGTCAGAGAAAGGCTGCCGAGTGAGTCCACTTGCTCACCTTGGAAGATGTCGAAGTAGTGATATCATTAACATATTCCGTAGGATCCTCCCCTACCTCAAACGTATCCTTCGGCTCCGTCTTGGTTCTCCCCCATCCAGCATTCCAGACACCGACCCCGAAAACAACGCCAATGCCAACTACCCCAGCAACAGCGGGCTACCCCCATATATAACCCTCCTCACCGAGTCCACTTCTCCCGCCTTCCTCACTTCCGACACCATAACTATTCTCTCCGACTTCCTCCCCCCATCCTTCGTTCCTCCTCCCTTGTCTTTCTCCTCCTCCTCATCCCCATCCTCCGCCGAAGAAGAAGAGCCCCAGAAAAACAAACCCAACCCAAGCATCTCCCGCACAATCCACGCATCCCTCTCCTCCCTGTACATCGCTCTAGCAGCGGAATACCACCCCCTCTACTCCTTCGCCCTCCTCCCCCTCCCCGACTACCCCTCCGGCCTCGCCTGCAGGAATAATCCCGACGACCAGCAGTACTCCCTCTCTGCTTCCGAAGTCGAGTCGGATCCCCTGTCTATGGAACATTTCCTGAAAAAGTGCGCCACCCCTCTAGTACCGGTGCTGAGCAGGCGAAACGAGTTGGATTACTTAAAGGTACGACGTTATAGGGGTTTTTTTTCTCAAACCCTCCATTTGAGACAAGACCCGACATACATCATAGTTCTAGCCATAAGTAATATCGTGATCTGAAAAGACTAACTAACAAGCCCTCCTTACTGGGAACCAAAAAAAAAACAGCCAGGGAAATCCCTTCTCTACCACTTCCTCCCCACCCTCTCATCCCCCCCGTCATGCCCCAGCAGCTCCTCCATCTTGTCGCCGGCAGAATCCTACCGCAACCTGATCCGTCCCCTCGCAAAACGCTACCGCGAGTACATCAACTTCGTCATCGTCGACGCCTCGGAATACCCCGAGATGCTGCCCGTGCTCGGGCTGGAACCATTCAAATACCCCAACCCTGGTATTGTCCTCGCAGATGCCGCCTCCGAATCCGAGTCCGGCGCCCCGGATTCGAAGCAGATCCCTGGGTTTCGCATGGCTCTCCAGAACCCGGCAAACGGGCAGGTTTTTCCGTTCGGGGGAGGTGACCAGGAAGGCGCCGAGCTGACCCTCAAGGCGGTGGACCAGTTCGTCTCGGACATTGCGGCTGGCAAGCTAAAGCCCTGGGACGGGCCCAGGAAGGAGCAAATGGTGGGCAAGGCTGGGAAGAAGATAGCAGATGAAGGCAAGAAGCAAGAGGCTAAGCACGATGAGCTATGAAGAGGCTCGCATCGCGAGAAGCTGCAAGAAAGCCCCGAGCAGTGAAATCGTTTATGTAAATTTGTATTATGCAAATAACATAGCTGCGTCGTGTACGCGTTGTTTTAATGATACATATGCGCCTCACGAATGGGTCATCGAGTAGCTATGGAAATACATGATTTACCTCTCAGTGTCGAAAACCTCCCCGTGTGGTTTTCCTTTCCCCGTATCTTGAAGCGCACATGTAACTCCAACCACAGTGGACTCAATCCAATCCATTAACAGCATGGCTCGCGCTAATCATGTTGCCATTTTCTATTCACCAATATCAATCAAGTCCCGTTCGCTTCGACAGATCCCCGCAATTTCAGGCGGTGCCGCGGTTTTCAAGTCGACAACGCCCGCGGGCGGCCACAGCCATACCACGGCGCCATCCAGATACAGTGGTCGCGTTGGCCAAACACCACTGGAGAAGAACAACAATTCCCATCAGCACGGCCAGTTCGCCATAACAACACCCATCACGAGTCTCAGAATAGCGGAAAGAGAAATGAAGGAAGGAAGAAGACTCAATGATACGACCCTGAGCAAAACGTGACCCCCAAAATCATCCCTGGTCCCCCAGCCGTGCTGGGCTACACACCAAGATGGCACCTTCTACCTTGCGGGAGATTGAAATCCCGAGTCGTAAGCGGTATCCCCAAATTCCCATTGTTGAAGTAAAAGTCGATCGTGTCGAGCGAACCATTTCCCAGCGCACAGTCCACAATGGACACCCCTTGGTCGTCGATCCAGGCGTTAAACTCCTTGCCAATGATGGCGACATGCTTCTCATTGAGGTACGAATAGGGGGATCCCATGTCTATCAGGGCGTTCTCTTGAACGTCATCGCCTGTCCAGATTTCCCTGCCCTTGTTCTCTGTATATCCAGATATCCCGATCCCAGTGGTTGATCTTGTAGTATACATACCGCTACCCCTTCTACGGGCTGGGGATCGAGCGGCACCGGCTCGAGGTCTCCAATGTATTGCCATCGGTCGACGCCGCCAAATATTGCTTCGGCTATTTGGCTATCGGCAAACGTTAGCATTGGGGCACCTACGCCGATACGTTACGTTAGCAAAATTGCCCTCATCTTTTAGAGTGAAAGAAGCACAAGTTCCGTGGTCAGGTGCTCCTCGACAGGTACAAAGTGTCCATTTACCGCAAAACGCTGCGACATCCGCCGTACTCGCATGTCGGATTTACGGACATCTCCCAGGATCCTGTATCCATGAAGAGTCCACCCGGCTGGGTTGGTGTCCCCAAGCCAACTTGGTAAGTGGGTATAATAGTAAATAAATTGTCTTTCTGTCTTGCTGGTGTAGAAACGCGCAGCGAGAGCAATAGGTGTCAGTACTGCTTACTTCTACGATATAGACTATACCATCGAAATTTTACAGTCTATCGTATCCAAACCATCGTCTGACCATGGGGTGGTCTTCCCCAAGCGCCTCTACCATGTCGGTGTAGTTCACGTTGATCTCCCCTAGCGGCGCTGCCAAAACACCACCATCGCCAGTGGCTCGAGATATCCGTCTCCTTTCCTGGAGGGAAGCTCGACATATAACTAGTAGGGGACAACGGTTCATTCCTCTAGTGCCGATGTATCGAATAATAAACGGGCAATCCACCACCTCATCCCCTCAAAGCATAAATTGACCCCCCAAGGCGACCCGGTTCCTGGAGACGAACTGTAGGAGGAAAGGGTGCGCATAACGGTGGTGCTGCTATAAGGAGAAATCTGTTCGTTTTGTTCTGAGCGTCAAATAGAAGGTGGACTGCTTGACAACATCCTTGATTGGCGAAGCAGGGCAGATGAATTTGATGTGAACGCCCAGTGTATCAGGCGCCAACCCCACTGGTCAACAAACACCAGAGAAAGGTCGTACTCATGGCCTATGTTCTAGATGCTAGAGTCGAGGTTCTGACGAGTTCGACTAGGGCATAATGATGTATTCCTTCAGAATTTTCTCTACGATCCAAGTTCTAGACTGCTCGGGACCGAGTTGGAAGTTCGGTCTCCAAGCAGCATAACGTTGTGCAAGAGCCGGCTAGGCTGCCGGAGAGAGGCCCATTGGAAACTGGGAGTCCACATGAAACCCACTCCTTCCACCAGTTGGAGTTATTTGGGCTTCTGCATCTCGAGTGCTTTATCATCGTCTGTGCAGGCCGGCTTGGTTGGCAACGGCCACCCGCTGAAGATTGATCCGCTGCCATTGTCGATATCTCGCATCTCCCGGGCTCGCCTGGTGCCTTCGAGGCGCGGGAGAAGCTAGCGCAGATAGACCAACATCAAAAGCTATAGGGCTCTACTTGGACGAGACGGGTTGGTCGGGGTGCCACAGGAGAGCAGACAGCAATCCTGCCTTCCCGGGAGGATAATCACGGCCTGTGGCCCGCTTCGTCTCATCATGCCTATGATAGCCTTTTTACTATGACGCGCGTGGTATTGGTGTGTGCCACAAATGAGCCTGAGCTCGGTGAGTGTGGGGTCGGCGCGGGGGAACAATGGACCGTCGATTATAGATGGAAAAATAATCAGCCCGTGCTCTTTAAAATTGTCTGTTTCGGAGAAAATGTCCGAATCATCGGGGAAACTTCAAGGAGAACTCGAAGTGTTGACGGACTCGTGGTCTCGTGAGACCTTGTTTCTCGGGCAGCTTGGGCTTTCGTGCTAGGGTATGAGATAGCAATGCCAGTCATTGGACTCCTCCCACAAGCTGGTGCGTGCAAGGGCAACCCTTGGGGAGAACCGAAAAGCTGCCGTCTTACACAGAACCCAAGTGGCCGTCCGGATTCGTAGATTTCCAAAACCAACCCATTTTCTGGAAGGCACGAGTCCATCAAGGTCAGCCGGCCTCCAGCTGCTTATTCTTGACTTATCTGGCAGGTCGTCACTTCTTCTTCTGAAAAGTCTGGGCTCACCTTAGCCCTTCAACTATCCCCACGCTGGACAATCTTTGCCGATGATTGTGTTTCATCTCATCGCTTATTCTTCTACAAGAACCACTTTTGCCTCGCACTGCCACTTCCTCCTTTCGCCATCCGCAGTAGGATGTCACATTTTTCATCATTTGGTACGGAAAAAATATGCAACACGGATGTTGGCCTTTATCGTTGCTGCATCCATTTCAGTCTTGGCCGGGGTTCAAGATGCGCTTCAGTCCAACAAGGAGCCAATTACACACCACATCCCCCCCCAGCACCTTCAGACTAGGCCTCTTACCTCAAGACTTTAATGTTTCATTTTGTTGCCAGAATGATTGCAGAGCAGTACTCGTCTGGATGCTACCCGAGTCTTAGTTTTCCGCCCAGACACGCAACAAGTTTCGCCTGGTCTTTCAAACCCCAGGATATCGCCGTTTCCACTCAAGCCGTGAATGTTGTTTTCTCGCCATCGGCACTTGCCAGCGAGCTCGCCAATCGATCCGCGTATCTAGACTCCCATGGATTCTGGTGGGACTGGCTTTTCGGTTGCTTCCTTGAAGTTGTACTGGTCGCCCTTCCCTTCGTCCACTCGGAAACTCCCAGGTCTAGCTCAACCTGGAGACCTGGCTTGAAACGTGGCGGAGAAGTTAGACGGCGATGCAGACATTAGCCGTGCGATACTCTTTCTAACTCGCCTTACCGGACACTCTACGCCATCAGGAAAGTCTCCGGTTTGGTAACGGTAAACTTCACATCTCCGGAGACCCACGGAATGGAGCAAGGAGGTATTTCAAAGTCCGGCCATCCCTCAGCTCGACATCTGGGTTCCCTCTTTTGTCTTCTTCAATAAAATTCCTCAGAAGGACTCCGCTGCGTGCGTTCTGCTTTCCTGAAAAGTCCAATTCTCTTTCTTCTCCCTATTCGAAGTAGCGCGACAAGGGCACCGAAACATCCAAATACGAAACCCGCCACCCCGTAGGTCCCTGTTAAGACTCGGCAACTATGGTCAACACTGTACGTATTATGCTCCAAAGCCCATGTGGTGGTGCGAAATGGCCTAACATGACCATGTCTAGGGACACCCAAGCCGGGCCTGTAAGACATGCCGTGCTCGAAGGATTAAATGTGACGAGACAAAGCCGGCTTGCATGAAATGTCGAAAGTCTGGTAGAGTTTGTCCCGGGTACCGGAGTGCATTTGATCTCAAATTGCGTGATGAGACGCAATCTGTCATCCGGAAGGCCAAGATGGCACACCGCCGGTCTGCCTCGGACGAAAGCCCTCCCCCTCAGGACCCATCTCCCACCCTCGCTGCTACGAGAAAGCGTGCTAGGTCGGAGGCACCAGCTTCGGGGATATCTATTCCCTGGGTGCAAGTTCCATATTCACGATCAGGCGCCGATACTCTCAATCGAAACTTCCGGGGCGAGGCTGATCTTCCATTTGGCGTTATCCAACTTGGATGGTCGCTCGATGTGAATGGGAACCAGAACGCCAACAGCGGTTACCTCACCCAGCTCACCACTCCTCTAGACCAACAAGCAACATGCTTCTTTCTTTCCAACTTTGTTTTGTCGCCGCCTAAAGGGCTGGGACGCGGACTCTTCACGTTTCTGCTCACCCTGCTGGATAAACCAGCTACCCATGCCACTCCACTGTCAAAGTCATTTTCAGCTGTGTCTATGGCAGCCCTTGCTGGGCGTCCAAACTCAAAAACGCTGCTTGCAAAGGCTCAGGAATACTATACCGAAGCTATAGTCCAGTTGAACGAGACCTTGAGGGACCCTGTGAAAGCTAAGGAGGACGCAACGTTGGCAGCGGTAATCCTGCTCGCTTTTTATGAAGTGGGTCAATACAAGCCCCAGACCATAAATCCCTTCCTGACAAGTATCACCACTACTACAGATCCTCACTTCGTCGGATGACAAACTCGTACGCTGGACCAGCCATCTTAATGGAGCTAAGACCCTTCTCCAAATGCGCGGCCCCTTGGAGTCCTTCACGGCAGAAGGCTTCGCTATGTTTGAATTTGTCAGAACATCAATGGTAACTAGCTCGCTGGTAGAGACTCTCCCCTTTACCATTGCCTTCACAATATTCGCCTTTTTCTTTTCGTTTCCACCCAGGCACTTGACCCGCCAAGAATCTGCTACCACTATTATCGCCTTTGCGTCATATCACAAACACGAGAGGCCCAATTGCTAATACTGTCACTGCAGGTGCGCCAATACATGTTTCACCAGTCTCCAAGCCCAGAGGATATAAAGTGGCTCACTAGCCAGGGCGTGATTGACCGCGTTGGGCACATGTCCATCGTGTTCAATCTCACCACTTGTGTCTACAGGGCAGAGGCCGACAAGCTCCTAGGTAACCCAAGCGAGATGTTTATGGCGGAACTGGCCGCATCTCCTGGAGTGTCTCCTACTACCAGCACCTCGCCTAGCTCCTTTCACATGAAATCGCCCCTAACTTCCAGCCACCACAGCAGTCCGTCAAGTCCTGTGCCCTTTTACCAACTGGGCCCAGTGGCCCAGGAAGCACGAGTTGCCGAAGTCCGGAGTCTCATGCACAAATGCATCGCCAACGACCGCCAGCTGGGCGCCTGGCTCTCCAAATGTCCACCGCGATGGCGGGCAACGCAGTCGTACGTCGCAGGCTATGTTCCTGATTCGGAGCTGGGCGCCTCGGTGACGTTCCCAGGACCGGTGCTAGATTTCCCCAATGTTTGGGTTGCAGCAAAGATTCTCATTGTCCATGCCAGTAGGCTGGTGCTGTCGGGCCTCATCATGAGATCCCGTCGGTGGCTGGAAGAAAACGCCCCGGCACTAAAAACGAACCCGGTCTCGCCGGCTCCACTGCAAGACGGCCAGCCCTTGCTTGGACCCGAGCAGGATGTCAGCTACGAGGGCTTGAGGGACACAGCTCATACCGAGATACTCGCGATTCTGTCGGCTATCCCATATTTCTGTTCGTGGTGTGGTGACAGGGCTACGACTCCCTACTTTCCTTGTGGAACACCCGAGAAGCCGAAAGGTTACGCCGGCATAAGCTCTATCTGGCCGATTTTTGTGGCTGGAGCTTGTGAGTTCAGCGAAGAAAGAGAGAGGATATATTTGAGGGGCCGACTGAGGAGTATTTCTGACACCATGGGGATCCGGCACGCGGAAACCTTTGCCCAGGTACGCCCTCCTCCTCCAACGGACCGAAGAAGAGAGGACCGGATTGCGACTGAACCAGTGGGATGGCTAACATGTCGAATAGTGTATGCAAAGGAGAGAGTATGTTCCACACCTCAAAGACCACGAAGTCATGCCTGGAATGACCCCCTATGCTGGCTTCACCGGAAGCTATTCGGACTCGCATAGTGTGGAAGAATTTCCAGGCATGTCCAGTTTTCAACAACCTTGTATGGGTTGATCTTGCTGAGCCATATATCGTCATCCACATCTCTTTTTGATGGAATGCGTGTTTACAGACGACTTTCTCTTGATAGTTTGTGGCTCCTTCCCTCTAGCGTGTAACTATATAGATTTTGTATTTTACCTGGCTGGGGGGGGCTCCTGAGATACGACATTATGAATGACCAGACAATTCACTCTTTTCTATTATTTCATCTATCTAATGTTGTTTCTTGACCAAGTCTTTTTATCGTTTCATCCACCCCCCCCACCCCCCCCCCATCTTCTTGCCCACCATACTTAGAGTCCAGCCGAACGGAAGCCGCTTCCCGCCTCCAGGATAACTTCTCATCAGTCGCCCAGCCTAGCACTCCTCGACGAAATCCACCAACTCTGCGCTGGGCACAATATACGGGTTCCCATCGGCCCTGAAATTCGTCCTCTGCTCAAACGCATACGCCATCCCGATCAGCGCCTCCTCGGTCCAGTGTTTTCCCAGGAAGGCTAGACCGTACGGGATTCCCGGCCCCTGATCCACCAGGTTTCCGCGGGCGTTGTATTCCACGTCGGTGCCGTCGGGCGCGTAGCCCAGCGGCACGGTGACCAGGGGGGCGCCCACGCCGGCCGCGAAGACGGCGGCATAGTAGGAGGGCATGACGATGGCGTCTAGGTCGTACGTGTCGAAGATGGAGAGGAACTCGCCGCCCCACCTGAGCACTGCTTGGTAGGCAGGCCAGAACCGGGGATCGGTGTTCGGGAAGCTGACATTCTCGAGGACGAAATCCCAGACCCCGACGTCGTGTTCGGGGTACTGCTCCGGTCCCGCCCCCACCCCCGTGGTGTACTCCCTCTCGCTGGGCAAGTCCGTGATGTTGGCTGGGTTGCGGACGAGGTTGCGCAGGTACCTGGGGAGGTTCGCCAGGAAGTCCGACGCGAGGACGGTGGATGACTCGGGGGGGTAGCGGTCCAGGGGGTCGGCGAAGGGGAACGCCGCCGGATCTACCATCTCGGCGCCGGCCGAGGAAAGAAGGGGGAGGACGGAGTCGAATTTGGCGAGGGTGAAGTTTGGGTAGAGGGGCGTGGCGAAGAGCTCCGCGTTGCGGGGAACGCCCAGGCGTTTTCCTTCCAGCCCCGACAGCTGGCAGGCCGAGGGGTAGTCCGGGATGGAGCCGAACGGGATGGCGGAGGTGTAGTTGTCTTTCTCGTCCCGCCCGGCGAGGACGGAGAGGATCACTGCGGCGTCGCGGACGGTGCGCGCCATGGGACCGACGGTGTCCTGGTGTTCGGAAATTGGAATCACGAGGTCCCGGGACGTGAGGCCGACGGTGGGCTTGATGCCTACGATTCCGTTCTTTTGGGAGGGGGAGATAATGCTGCCGCTTGTTTCCGTGCCCAGGCTGCCGGCGGCGAGGCCCAGGGCAGTTCCCACGGCGGACCCGGACGAGCTGCCGGAGGGATCTTGCGAGGGGTAGAATGGACCGTACACCTGCCCGCCGTGGGTGGACCACCCGTTCGAGCCGAGGTTCATGCGGTAGTTTGCCCACTGGGAGAGGTTGGATTTACCCAATAGAATTGCCCCGGAGGAGAGGAGGAGGGAGGCGAGGTGCGAATCCCGCGGTAAGTGGGCACCTATTAGGGAGGTGGATCCGGCTGTGGTGTTCATGGAAGGGGAGTCTGGCGGGGTGAAGGTGCCGATGTTGTTTTTTAGGAGAAGAGGCACGCCGTGGAGGGGGCTAGCGGATGGAGGTGTGGTTAGTATTGTGGTTGAAATGGGGGACGTGTAATGGATGGGAGAAGGCGGGTAGCGGTTCTCGGGGAGTAGAGGTGGGCATGGTTCGGTGTGTATAAGCCATATATATATATATATATATATTGATGGGTTAGAATAGGGAGGTAGGTAGGATGGATTTTCTTTACCCTCTCACTTCCCCACAAGCTCTCTCCTCATCTAGCTCGGCGGCTACCTTCAAGGCCAAGGGATTCACCTCCGTCACGGCGTGGAGGACGGGGTTTACCTCTTCGATGCGGGCTATGTAGGTCTAAAGCGAGTTGCAATAGAATTTATGCGTTAGCTTAAAACTCCTTTTTGACGACCCGGCGATACTTGTTTTGCCGAGAGAGTTGACATGGGAAAGTAGGTGGTCAGAGATATGTAGATGGTGTTGCGGCTGGATCGTTGAACGAAGACCTGGCCCCCTGCGCCCTGGGATATGGGAGAAACATCTCGACGCAGATCATGTCTCCTCGTCGTTCGCGAATCCATTTCCCCATCTAACGTCTCTTCATGGCCGTTTTTCCTCCTCCTCTTTTCGTGCTCTTTTTTCCCTATTTCATAGCACCGGTTCATCCTGTACTCCTCCGGCCAACATTGGCTCGTTCCACAGCCATCTCCATCCAGTCGACTGGCCATGTAGGTAACTAGCCAGCGCCCAATATCCATAATCTCACCTCGCCCTCCCATCCATCCATCCACCCACTCATCCAAACCTTCGATAACTCACCTTAACAAGATCAACGCTCGTGAACACCCCATCCTCCAACCCCGCCGTGATATCCTCGATCGTGGCATCAATGAGGCTGGGGAAACGTTTTCCGCGGACTGTATACACTCTTCATCAGCATTCTTGGGGGGGGGGGGGGGGGGGGGGGGGGGGGCGGGGGCGGGGCGGGGGGGGCGGGGGGGGGGGGGGGGGGGGGCGCCCCGCGGGGGGGGCGGGCGGGGGGGC
>JAKWBI020000389.1:0-46800 GCA_022664585.2 Zalerion maritima
CGCCGCGGTGCAAAACCCGCAATCCAGCCAGAACGATGCGCCGGTGGAAGGGTTATTGGGAAAATTCAAGGTGTTGAATGCGTTTTTTTTTTTTTTTTTTTATACCCCCCCCCCCCCCCCCCTTTAGGCATTTCTGCGTTGGATATAAAAACAATTTTTTAGAAAAAAAAAAGATTAAAAAAAAGATTAAAGAAAACCCCCTGGCTAGCTAGAGCACTCCCAAGCAAGGAAGCACCTACTCCTGCGCTGAGTGGCCCTTTTTCTTTTTCTTTTTATTTTTATTTTTAATTCCTACGCTGCTTCCCGCCCTCGAGAATCCTCATGTCTGACCCAGCTTCCTCCTCTATTGTAGATGACTGTCCAGATAGGCGACGAGATCCGCGAGTCCTCAGCCCTGGCGGAAAAAATGAATGACGCCTTCGACGAGACGCGCCTGAGGCTCAAGAAGACCATGAACCGCATGCTCATCATGGCGGAGAGGACAGGCGTTGGCTGGAGGGTCTGGCTCGGGTTTTTCGCCCTCGTCGTCTTTTTCTTCATGTACGTGTGGCTTTTCTGAGCTGCATCACAAAAGGGAGAAGAAGAAAAGAAGGCTACCAGTATGGGTTTGAACTTTCCCAACCCCCCAACACACATCATGTCTAGATTGGTCTTAAGCGAGCAACTTCTCTTGCTTTTTAAAAGCTGTACGAACAAGAAGAGAAAAGAAAGGGGGAGCATGTGGCATGTGTGGTATGCGTCGTGTTCTGTGTTTTTTTTTTTTTTTTATACCTACAAGCCTTGCATAGTTACCATATTACCGTGGTGTTTCGGCGTTTTATTTTATTTTTCTATCCTTTTTTGTCTTTGCGGCGAGAGAGATTCTGGTTGGAACAATGAGAGCGAGGTGTTTTTTTCTTTCAAGACTCGATTTGAAGACACGGGAAACGAACGGTGAGACAGGGGCAAGGGGTAAGCAAGAAACTTGCTTTATTTTAATAGTATTATCATGATCCCTGTACATGATTGTAATAATGTTGTATCAGAGCCGGGACCGTGAGCAGCAGCCTCATTATTTTTCTGTTCCCACGGGCAATAGACAATAACAACGATGGACCCTTGGCGCATCTGTCGTGTGCTGAGAATAGTAGTATCTCGACATGAAGCAATGATCATGAGGACTCGTGCAGCAATCCGCCTGCCTTAACAAGGCTAGGTATTGCGTAGTCGTGAGGCTTGTTCCAGCACGCGGGTAGACTAACTAGGCCGTCTCCTGGGTGGTGGACCGGGCATGCGCTGAGCAATAGGGCTGCTCCCGAGCAAGCTGCTATCCCTCGAGAGAACGCTGTTGAGATCGATGCTCTGCCTCGTAGCATCGCTCATCATCGAGTTCCTCCACCTCTGCCCGCCCTGCTGCTCGTGCTGATGCACCGCAGACGATCCACCAGCAGCAGCAAAACTCACGTTCGTCGTATCACCACCAACCGCGCCATTCTCGCTCGAATTGCTGCTACTGCTAAGCTCAGCTTCAGAGTCTGTATGTTCGTACCCACTCCCTCCGCCTCCAAACCCGCTCTCATCAGCATCGGGTATCTCGTCGTCCAGGTCCTGGTCCATCATCATGTCATTAACAGCAATCCCCTCGCCATCAGGCACCAAGTCCTCCTCCTCGAAAAGTTGCGTCCTTCCTTCGTCATCAAGTCCCTCTTCTTCTTCGTCATTGTCATAGTAATCGTCGTGCTGGCCGTCCGCTCCCACGCCCATGGATATGGAAATGGACATCCCCATGCTGGTCCCCCTGGCGATGGCCTCGCGGTAGGCATCGTGGTTCATGCCCATCCTCGCGGCGCGTATGCTCTGCAGGTTTCTCTGCTCTTCTGCCCGGCGGGCGGTGTGTCCTTCGCTGTCGTTATTCTCTTCGTTTGAGTCTGAATCGGATTCCGACTCCGACTCTGACGATTCCGAGGATTCAGACTCCTCCTCCTCCTCATCCTCGACGTCTTCGGAATCCGAGTTCGCGGCACTGTAACCCAGCCCGCCATCGCTGGCTTCGGGGACCTCGTCGTCCAAGTCTCTTTCCATGCCCATACCATCGTCCGCCATCGGCCGATCTTCCCCCCCACCAGTAGCAGCAGCAGCAGCAGCAGCAGCAGCTTGGACCTGAGCCTGAGCCTGAGCTGCTGCTACAGCCTGTGCCGCAGCTTCCGCGGCCTGCGCCTCGGCCTCGGCCAGCTCGGCGGCAAGCTGCTCCCTCCTCATCGCCTCCTGGTGCTCCTCCATTTCCCTCCTCTCCTCCCGGATCTGGTGCAAGGTCTTCGATATCCCCGGCGGTTTCAGCCAGGACTGGCCGAAATTCTGAACATTCAGCCTCCGCCGCTCGATGTATTGTTCGTCTGCGCGCAGACGCGCTAGGGGTGATCGCTCAAGGGGGACATGCTGATGTTGGCGGCGCGGGTTTGCTGATGGGCCGTTGGGGTTGTCGGGAGAGTTTTGTTGTTGTTGTTGTTGTTGTTGCTGTTGGGATTGTTGATGATGCTGTGCGTGGAGAGGATCTAAAGGGGAGGAGGCTTGCGGGTGGGTATATCGCGAGGAGGTGTACCACAGGGAGTGGGACTTTTTTTTTTTTTTGGGGGGGGGGGGGAATTGGGGGTTAGCATTAGATGGCAGCGCTTTTCTGCAGGGATAGGTAGAGATGATAGATAGCATTGGTCTTGGAGTCGAACCTACATCTCGCGGTGTTAGATCTGGCAAAAGCCCCAACATGGTTGTGTTGTGCAATGGATTGCTATGAATGATGGATAATGGGGCGAAGAGAAATTGCAATCGTTGTTTGCGATAGCCAAGAAGTGCCAATGTCGATTCGATGGCTTGGCGGTGCGTGTTGTGTACATACATATGTACATACATACAGTAGTTGACATGCGCCATTCCCACCCCCGGGAAGCTGCACCCCTACAAGCTTATCTGCCCGCCGTCTTGTCAGCACAGGAGCATGTGCACTGGACTATTCGGCACGTGAAACCACGCAGAAAAATGCACGTGTTTCACTATACACGGCAGCAAGATGAACCCAATCCCCTGGAACAACATTGGTCTCCCAATGTCAAACTTGGCATAATGACCTTGATCTAGCGGTTAAACTCATTTATCCTTACTTTGGGTATAGTGTTATCCCTCCTTGCTTCATGTTTTCCTCTGTTCTGTGTCTTTCCGAGCACAAGATGATATCCAAAGCAATGACTCCATAGCAGGTACATACCCAGAACACCTTTAAATCCGTGTCGAGCAAAGTAATAAAAAATAAAAAATAAAAATGTATGCAAGTGAGAACGAGCATGAAGAACCCCAAACAAAACATGATAACACATGGGATATACCAGGAGCATCCTTTACAGCGACGCAGTGCCGGGCTTCACCCAAACACCACCGGAACCAAGTCCACCGTCCCTCACCACCATCTCCTCAAATGGACGACTGTGGGCCCTGATACTGTCGTGCGAAGCGATCGGTACGGCTCGGCTAGCGCTGTCTCCCCGTCCCTCTTCGCTCAGGTCAAGATCCTCAGTGTCACAGGCCACCCCCCTCGTCGAGTCTTTGACTTTGTTGCTACTATTCTTCTTATTTTTGTTCTCCTTCGTGCTCTTTTCTCCGTTCTTCTTTCTCCTACCTTCGGGGGGCGTGCGGGACGTGTTGATCTCACGTGTCGAAGAGGGGGAAGAGGACGAACACCTGGCGGCAGCGGTAACGCTGCTCGAAGGTGATCCATCCTTCTCCATGTCGTTTGTGTCGATGCGCTTGAGCACAATGTCGACGTCCACGTTGATACATCCCCTCTTGATCCTCGCCGTTCCCTCGCCGCCCATGTCGTAGAGGTCCGGGTGCCAGGACTTGCTGGTGGACGTGATGGCGGTCGCCGAGGCATTGCTGTTGGCACCCTCGGGATCGCAGTTTCTGGACGTGCCGTACCCGCCACCAGCACCACCCCGACTTCTGGAGGTCGATGCTTGGTCCTTGGATGTTACCCAGTGGATGACAATGGCTGAGAAGATGACTATCAGAAAGAAATGGCAGTCAGCGGGGCTGCGACACAAGGTTCGTCGTCTCGTACGCCCATCACAAGGCAGGTCAGCTAGAGGGTAGTTAGGTAGTACTTACTGTCGGTATTACAGCACATCAAACACAGCCAACCAGGTTCTCCCTTGAGAACCATCAACACGGTAAGGTTCCTACATGAGTATCATCAGTGCCACTTGTCCCTCAAATGATCTCGGTCTGCATAGCAGCCAGTTGATGGAAATTTCCCTTACACCAAGCTGCTGACAAGGGTTGCCGCTGCACCAATAAAAGTACGCATAGCACACGTCCTGAGACAAACGTTCGACGGCGTTTTCGGGAGGTTCTTGAAAGAATATAGATCTGGGAAGGGGTGGTTAGTGGAAAAGATTCCTTCGAGTATGGGGGATGGAATTGGCCGAACTTACTCATCAGAGGCAAGAGAAACAGGATGGTCAGGTAAACCTGCAGCAGAACGTCGGTTAGCCGTACGCAAACGACTCTATAATCAAGTGACAAGGAGGTAGGGGAGAATACGTACGTTAATCAAAGTGTCAAACGAGATGAGTGGGATCATGGAGATCCGTTCCATGCCGATGATGCATTGGCCGTTTTCGATCTTGCTGATGCGGCTGTAGAAATCGTTAGCTAAACTCTCACGAAAAGCCTTGTAGGTAGATGAGTTTACTGCTCGAGGGGCACCTACAAGAAAAAATTGGAAAATACAATGACAAGGTAAACGCCTGTTTTGTCCCGTCAGTATCTCACTGGAAGCGAATAGGGCAAAACGTCGTATCCATGGACGTAAGAGGGAGGAGGGTATCGACATACCCATCATGCCGAATGCATTGAAGAGGTACAGTTTCGACTGCATGCGCTTCTTTGCGCCACCTCGAACGATGTACTGTTTCCAGGGTATTGGTCATTTACGTCCTCCAGCTGGGGTCGAAAGTGCCAACTTACGGCCTTCTCAATGAGGAAAACGTAGGTGAACTGTGGGAAATGGTCAGCTTCTTGGCAGCACTGGGTACCCAGAAAACCTTGCCCCCGCGTAAGACTTACGATCTATAGTTGCGAATATACGGTTAGCATGGGTTCCGATGACGTTGTGTAGAGAATGCGCCAGGCGAGGAAGGAAACATACCTTTGTAGTGACATAGCAAACCAAACACAGCAAGATGGCCGCCGAGCAGATGGAAAGGCTGTTGTTGACGCCCAAGCCGTGATTAACAATTGCAGTTCCAAAGACGAAAAGCAACGAGTCGACGTAGATGGCAAGCACCACTACGAGGAGATCAGTCAGCGACCAGTGTAGGCACGGGCGGGACGCGGGTCAGCCTTACTCCAGGCACATAGAGGTAACGTGTCCCATCTTTGAACGACAGACAGACGACAGACTAGATAGAGTAGATCAATGTTGGCGAATCGGCATATACGGATCGATGACTAGAATCGGCAGCAGTACTTACACAAAAATATAGCCAGCATGGCAGACGCAGAGACCGACAAAACGGCGTTGGCGATCTTACCGGGAAGAGGAACAGGCATTGGGGTGTAATCCCCCTCCCTAGGGAGGAGGTCCTGGAGGAGAGAAGAAGCCATGGAAGTGAGCCAGTAGCTAACCCAAGTTATTGGGCTTGAAGCTTGGAGTAGGTGAAGAACAAAAAGAAGCAGGCAACAATCGGGCCGAGCAAACAACTGTTTGGAGGAAAAGGGGGACGAGGTTTCTTCAATGTTCAAAAGGACTCGAGGCTACGATAAAGAAGAAGAAGAAGAAGGGGTAGCCAGGGACGGGAAGAACTTGTCAGAAACGTGTGTTAATATACCATACCACATGGGAAACCAGGGAAGAGAAAAGAGAGAGAGAGAGAGAGAGATATGTATGTATGCAAAGATCTTCCTGGACTCCCAAAATGATTGATACCGCGGGCCTTGGTCCAGCGCCTCAGCCGGACCAGACAATAACATTTTTTAATAAAAAAAAACGAACAAGACATCTCATAGTAATTGCTTCTCGCCGAGGGGTGGAACGGGGGGATGTCGTTCCCCAAACCAGACACGACTGCCCACGAAGCAGTATATGTGGTGCCTTATTGTGGGCGAGGCTAGGCATGTCGCGATGAGACAGCAGCAAGATACCGCTGCTATTGAGACACTGGGCGCCTTAGGCCTTGGGCGGTAGAAAAGAAGTAACGTCTTGGGGTTAATATTAGTGGAGCGTGCCTCGAGCGTGCCTCCGGCGTGCCCAGCGGATGGCGGAGGATACTGCACACCCCGGAATCCGGGCTCCTGCATGTGGGGCCCACTGGGCGGGATTTTACTCCGCTCGAGGCTTGTGATTGAATCAAGATGGCAACAGGCACAAGCTCGGGCTAGGCATACGGGGAAGTCGGACGGATTCAACAAGAAAAGACCCGGCCGGCAACATATTGTAGCCGTCGATCGTGATTTACTGCCTTGATGTAAGACATGGCAGGTGAAACATTCCCAGCAGACAGCTCGAATGCGGCGGTGATCGGCACTGGGAGGGTGCTACCAGCAAAGGTTGGGGAGCCATCTCGGGTGGCTTCTTTTGGTGGAGGAAGGGGGGAATCAGTCTTGCTTGGAAGCGTCTCACCTAGATTTTGACACGGCAGGGGACGCCCCTGATCCCTGCCGCCGATCGGTCTTGACAAGAGGACTCGGACCCTCAATACTTGTACTGTACCTCCGTCAATCCACCGTGCTGTGGGGGGGGGGGGGGGGCATGCCTGCCGTGTAAATATACCAGAACACGCTTCGCCATGAGGGGCCACTATCAACCCTGTGCACCCGTATTCCGTGCTTCTTATTTTTTTCTTTGTCTCGCCTTTTCTTTGTCTGCTATCACCTCATTGAACCTGGCAGGATTACTTGGATTATTGTCCCTCCTCTCTTATAGAGATATCACTAGACCACGGTGTTCAGCTGAATGTAGTAATGTTGCTGAAAAACAAACAACATATCGTCGCTATATACAATCGTCAAGAGGAGAAGTATACTATACACATAGCCTATTCAGAAAGGGAACCCTTCCCCCCCCCCCCTTATTTCCCCAAACCCCAACGTGGATGAATGAACAAGGCAGTAATAAACAAGATGAATCGGGAAAGTTGGAGGTGTTTGGGGTTAGAATGTGTAAAAGAAAAGGGCTCAAGCCTCTCGCAATCTATGGTATCATCTGTGTGAGTGTCCCATCCAGTGTCTCTTCTCGAGGCCATTTATTTAGAAAAATACATCCCTTCACGCCGCAACACTGAAGATTTCCTGCGCAGTCCTCTTAACGATACCACCAGTCACAGGAAGACTGGTGTAGTTCTCAAGGTATAAATCAACCTCCCGGGCGGCTTGGCGACCCTCGTTAATGCCCCTACGCGTGACTGTCAGCTTATGGACTACCAAAAGATACGGAATGCAAGAGGAAATTGGGTTTTATTCCGAGAAACCAATAATAAGAAACAAGTGGGAGCAAAAGAAATTATACGTACCAGACAATTAGGGACTGTCCACGACGACAGTCGCCGGCGGCGAAGACCCCTGGGACATTGGTGGCATAGCTTCCAGGGGGAGTCTTTACGTTCTTGCGCTTGTCCTTCTCGATGTCGTCGCCGAGAACGCGAGCCTCGGGACCAAGGAAGCCCATGGACAACAGGACAAGATCGGCCTTGAAGAACTCTTGTGAGTTCTCTGCCTTCTTCATGTCCCAGCCGCCAGATGGAGACTTTGTCCACTCCACGCGTACAGTCTTGATACCCTGGACGTTACCCTCGCCGTCGTCGATGAACTCCTCCGACATGATGGAGTACTCGCGGGGGTCCTTGCCAGTCTGCTGGCGAACCTCTGAGTGACCGTAGTCCACGCGGTAGATGCGGGGCCACTGTGGCCACGGGTTGTCGCGAGCACGCTCTTGCGGTGGCTGGGGCAAAAGCTCAAAGTTGACCACGTTGGCGGCACCATGTCGCACCGAAGTTCCAATACAATCGTTTCCTGTATCACCCCCACCAATTACGACAACGTGCTTGTCCTTGGCAGAAATGTATGAGCCGTCACCCAACTCGGAGTCAAGGAGGGATTTGGTGTTCCTGTGCAGGAATTCCATTGCATAATGGATACCCTTGAGGTTGCGGCCCTTAATGGGGAGGTCACGGGCGACAGTTGCACCAGTGCAGATAACAACAGCGTCGTTCTCGGCCTTGAGGTCCATCAGAGTGACGTCCTCACCCACAGCAACGCCTGTCTTGAAGACGATTCCCTCGGCAGCCATGAAGTCCGTTCGTCGCTTCACGACACGCTTGTCAAGCTTCATGTTGGGGATGCCATACATAAGAAGACCACCGAGACGATCAGCACGCTCGTAGAGGGTGACGAGATGTCCGGCGCGGTTGAGTTGGTCGGCAGCAGCGAGGCCGGCGGGACCAGACCCGATGACCGCAACCTTTTTGCCGGTGCGAACCTCCGGAGGAGTGGGCACCATCCAGCCCATCTCGAAGCCACGGTCAATGATTGCACATTCAATCGACTTGATACCAACGGGATCCTCGTTGATTCCAAGCACGCAAGCACCCTCGCAAGGTGCGGGACAGACGCGGCCAGTGAATTCTGGGAAGTTGTTGGTCATCAAGAGGCGGTCGAGGGCATCCTGCCATTGGTTCTGGAACACGAGCTCGTTCCACTTGGGAATGATATTGGAGATGGGGCAGCCAGTGTCGGACTGACAAAAGGGGACACCGCAGTCCATGCATCGAGCAGACTGATACTTTAGCTCGTCTTCGTTAAGACGAGAAGTCAGCTCTGCCCAGTCTTTGACACGAGTCTTTGAAGACCGGTACTTTTCGTTACGGCGTTGGTACTTCATGAAACCCTTGGTCTTGTCCAAAACGAGTGCCCTCTTCTTCTCAGCCGCAGCGTCGCCTACCGTCTCCTCAATGTCTTGCAGCTTGGGCTGCTCTTCCTTCTTGGTGATGATGGGAAGCTCCGACTCGACAGCCTTGACCTGTGCCGCCTTGGCCTTCTCTTCCTCAAGCACACGCTTGTAGTCGATAGGGAGAACCTTGACAAAGCGCTTGAGGGCACGGTTGAAATCGACCAGGATGCGAGCGGCAAGTTCCGAGCCCGTGTAGTGGTGGTGATCTTCGATGAGGCCCCTCACGTACGCAATCTCGTCATGGTCGGATTCGGCAAGGCTCGAAGCCTCCACCATCTCCATGTTAAGCTTGGTATGGAAGTCGCCGTGGATATCGAGCACATAGGCAATACCACCAGACATTCCGGCAGCAAAGTTGCGGCCAGTGTTGCCAAGGACGACGACACGACCGCCAGTCATGTACTCACAGCCATGGTCACCGACACCCTCGACAACGGCGGTAGCACCGGAGTTGCGCACACAGAAACGCTCGGCAGCAACGCCGCGGAAGAAACACTGGCCCCTAGTGGCGCCGTACAAGCAAGTGTTTCCAATCAGAATGTTCTCCTCCGCCTTGAAGACGGCCGAGCGCGGGGGATAGATGATGAGACGACCGCCCGAAAGACCCTTTCCAACGTAGTCGTTGGAGTCACCTTCCAGCTCAAGAGTGACACCGGGAGCAAGGAAGGCACCGAAAGATTGACCAGCGGAGCCCTTGATGTTGACGTGGACCGTGTCGTTGGGCAAGCCCGTGTCGCCATACCTCTTGGAGATGTGGTATGAGAGGGACGTTCCCATTGCTCTGTCGGTGTTGACAATGTCACATTCGATTCTAGACGGAAGCCCCTTGTCTAGAGTCAACTCAGCCTCCGAGATGAGCTTGTTGTCAAGTCGGACGTAAAGTCTGTGATCCTGCTTGCGAACGTTGAAAGTAGCAACACCAGGACGAAGCTTGTGAGCAGGCGTCAGGATGAGAGAAAGGTCAATATTCTGCGTCTTGTTGGTGCGAAGGTCATCGCGGACCTTGAGAACCTCAACATGTCCAACCATCTCGTTTATGGTGCGGAAGCCCAGCTTGGCCATGATGGCACGAAGTTCGTTAGCGATGTAGTAGAAAAAGTTGATTACATGTTCAGGGGTTCCGGTGAACTTCTTCCGAAGCTCTTCATCCTGAGTGGCAATACCGACGGGACAAGTGTTCAACTAAATAGTGGTAAGCTAGCGTTAGCGACGTGAAGGCGATATTGGAGGAAAAAAGCAGATGGGGAGTGCGAAGTGTGCTGGGGTAGAGTGATGTCTCATAGACTCATATATTCGGAAGCAAAGAGTCGATGCCATAGAAACACCACTGGAAGCATCACTAGGAGTACCGTCGAAAAGCCCCAAACTTCAGCACAACCAAGGAAAACGCTGAAATAACAGCAAATGCATAGAGATGTAGGAAACAATTTCTACCCACATGGCATTTTCGCATCATAATACATCCCATGGCAATAAGAGGAGTCGTGGCGAAGCCCCATTCTTCGGCGCCGAGCAAGCAGGCGATGGCGATGTCACGGCCAGTGCGGAGTTGACCGTCGGTCTGGACGACGACACGTCCTCGAAGGTCGTTGAGGACAAGAGTCTGGTGGGTCTCGGCAAGACCCAACTCCCATGGGAGACCGGCATACTTGATACCAGTCCATCTGGAGGCACCAGTTCCACCGTCATGGCCGGAAATCAGGATGTGGTCAGCCTTGGCCTTGGCGACACCTGAAGCAACGATACCAACGCCAGTCTCAGAAACAAGCTTGACCGACACACGCGAGCGCGGGCTCGAGCATTTCAAATCGTAGATCAGCTGCTTCAGATCTTCGATTGAGTAAATGTCGTGATGGGGAGGGGGCGAAATGAGGCCGACGCCAGGGGTCGAGTGACGGGTCTTGCCGATGGCCTTGGAAACCTTGTGGCCGGGAAGTTCACCCCCCTCGCCAGGCTTGGCGCCCTGTGCCATCTTGATCTGAAGCTCGTCAGAGTCGGCGAGATATGCAGAGGTGACACCAAAGCGGCCAGAAGCAACCTGCTTTATGGCCGACCTCATTGTATCGCCGTTAGCCTGCACTTTGGAGCGAATAGGATCTTCTCCACCTTCACCAGTGTTAGACTTGCCGCCGAGGCGGTTCATGGCAACAGCAATGGTCGAGTGGGATTCCATAGAGATAGACCCGTACGACATGGCACCCGTGCAGAACCGGCGGACTATCTCAGTCCACGGCTCAACCTGGTCGATCGGAACCGGGTTTCGGTCCTCAAACGTGAAGTCCAGCATGCCGCGCAGTGTGCAAGACTTTATGGATTCATACTCCGATCGAGAATAGGCTTCGTACGACTTGTCGTTCTTGGTTCGGACGGCGTCTTGGATGTTGGCGACCGAGGCGGGGTCGTTGATATGGGCCTCGCCACCGTCGCGCCAATGGTACTCGCCAGACTCTGGAAGCCCAGAGATACCAACGGTGTGCCTCGAAGGAAAACCTCGCTCATGGAATCGGAAAGCGTCCTCGGCAATGATATCAAAGGTGACACCCTTGATACGAGAGGCTGTGCCCTTGAAGCAGCGTTCGACAACAGAGTCATCAACGCCAAGAGCCTCAAAGATCTGAGCACCCTTGTAACTGGCAAGAGTTGAAATGCCCATCTTGCTCATGACCTTGAGAATTCCACCGTCGCACGAGTGCTTGTAGTTGTGGATCAGAGTTGCATCGTCGAGCTTATTCTTGATGAGACCCTCACGGTTGAGCTTGAGGATACACTCCATGGCAAGATAAGGGTTGATGGCATCGGCACCATATCCGAGAAGGACACACATGTGGTGCACCTCGCGGGCCTCGGCCGTCTCGAGGATAATCGCAGCCATAGCCCGCCACTTGTTCGTGACAAGGTGATGGTGGATCATGCTGGAGGCGAGGAGGGTAGATACGGAAACTCGGTCGGCAGAAGTGTTGCGGTCTGAAAGAATAATGACTCGGTTCTTGTTCTCAATTGCTGCCGTGGCCTCGTCGCAGATGCGGTCCAGGTGGCGGATATAGCCGTCGACGCCGGCCGACTTGGGGAAGGTCAAATCAATGATCTTGACGGTCCAGTCGGGATGGATAATGGATATGTTCTTGACAGAGTTGAACTCCTCGATGGTCAAAATTGGGCTAGCTAATTGAAGACGACCGCATTGGCTGGAATCCATCTCGAGAAGGTTTCCCTGGGGCCCAATGTAGCAGTCGAGCGACATGACGATGGATTCACGGATAGGATCAATGGGAGGATTAGTCACTTGGGCAAATAGCTGCTTGAAGTATTCATACAGCAAACGGGGAGCCTGTGCCAAACAAGCGAGCGGGGCATCGTTGCCCATTGAGCCGAGTGCCTCCTTCTCATCCTGTGCCATGGGAGCGAGAATCAAGCTGACCTGCTCGTGGGTGTAGCCAAAGGCCAGCAAGAGGGGATCCTCCTGGACACGCGTGTCGTTAGGCTTGGCGGCAATGTCAATTGCCTTGGACATCACATCCCTCTGGATTCCTCCAAGGGTGAGACGCTCGTTTTCCAGCCAGGAGCGGAAGTCGTTCCGGTTGCTGACGGCCCCCTTCAGTTCCGAGTCATCGATGATGCGTCCGGCGACAGTATCGACCAGAAGCATACGGCCGGGCATGAGACGACCCTTTTGCATAACGCGCTCAGGCTCGACCTGAATAGTGCCGACCTCAGAAGCGCAAATGATGCGGTCGTCGTCCATGACGTAAAAGCGGCAGGGCCTCAGGCCGTTTCGATCAAGGTTGGCACCGCAGAAGCGACCATCAGAGAAGGTGAACAGAGCAGGACCATCCCAAGGCTCCATTTGGCACGCAGCCCACTCGTAGAATGCGCGCTTCTTCGGGTCCATGTTGGCATTGCCTTGCCACGCCTCGGGAACCATGAGCATGACAGCTTCGGGCAGAGAGAGAACGCCATTGATGGTGAGGAGCTCAAGCACGTTGTCAAACGCGGCAGAGTCAGAGCCACCCTCCTCCACGATGGGATACAGTTGCTCAAGCTCATCTCCAAAAATGCTTGACGACATGACACCCTCACGCGCACGCATCCAGTTCTTGTTGCCGCGGAGCGTGTTTATCTCGCCGTTGTGTGCGGCCCATCTCAGTGGCTGGGCACGATCCCACGAGGGGAACGTGTTGGTTGAAAACCGAGAGTGGACGAGGGCAAAGTGAGCCTCGTAGTCGGCATTGACGAGATCATGATAGTATTGGTATACCTGGACGGGGGCGAGCTGGCCCTTGTAGACAATGTTCTTGTTGGAAAGCGAACAGAGATAGAACCAGTTGTGGAGGCCAACCGTGTGTGTAGCACGCTTTCGAAGAAAATACAACTGCCTCTCGAAAGTTCTGTCGTCGAACTTTTCCTGGTCCGTCAGCTCGGGCGCATTTCCTGTCCCATAGGCATTGGCCAGGACGACGAAGGGTTGGAGGATCGTAGGTTCGCGGGACTTGGCAGCGGGGCCGAGAAGCGATGAGTCGACAGGGGGCTGTCTCCAGCCCAGGACACGCAGGCCAAGAGTCTCGGCAATCTCTTCCAACTGCCTCTTCGACTCCTGAAGGGTTTCCTCATCCGGCTTGAAGAAAAGGTTTCCCACCGCGTACTGGCCCGGTGGCGGAAGCTTGATACCCTCGTCGCGCTCAAAGTTCTTTATGAAAAACCTGTGCGGGATAGAGGTCATGACACCAGCTCCGTCACCATCTCGTGCATCTGAACCCACGGCACCTCGATGGGTCATGTTGCACAGAAGATTGCGAGCTACGATAATATTGGTTAGCACAGGGGACACTAAGACTTCCACGAAGCAGGATGTGGGGGAAACTCACCATCGCTGACAATCTTGTGGCTTGCCTTGCCTTTGATGTGGCATGCAAACCCTACACCACAGGCATCCTTTTCGAGTGAAGGATCATAGAGACCTCTGGAGTTGGACAGGTCAATGTATGTACGAGCAGCCTAGTGGTTCAGGAGGAAGACAACGAGGGGTCTTGGACATACTGCTTTACGGGGAGAGCACCGGCCCATGACGAGTTATTCTCCGTCTGGTACTCATACGGATGGTATTCCTCTTTGATGGCTTCTTGATGAATGTTTTGATCGTTGAAGTCTTCTGGCACGCCCATGCTAGGCAAGAGGTGACAGGTATATCGAGAGGAAACTATCGATCAAGGGCGGCGACTGGAACCGCACAGACGAATGGGTATCTATAAGTGCACACACCAGCCGATTGTGTTAGCGTTTTCGATCCGAGCTTCTGGAAAGTTGGGAAATTTGATAGAATTTGCAAAAGATATGCACAGCAATGATTCCAGGAGGGGAGGGGATAAAAAGATCGAATATGGGGGGGGGGGGCACGAAGAGGCGGGATGGCAATGGCGATAGAGATAGCGATAGCGACCGACAGTGACGACAACGACAGCAGCTAGAGCTTCGGGGCGGTATCTCAATTGTCCGCATGCTGATCGGGATTGGCGTCCCTTTGTCTTATCCCAGCGGGCCAGGGGCAGTTGGCGCAAGGAGGGGAGGAATCTCCAGCTAAGTCCTAGCTACGTTCCCTCGGTTCAAGACATGGTGGCTTCTCTTAAATACAACGATGCAAAACACCAAGCACCAAGGTTGCGATGAGGAGTTGGCAGCAGTAAAGTCCGTCGATCTCGCGGCTGCGGGATGAGCTGCTGGTGCTTCCCTCTCCCACTACAGAGAGAAATAAGGAAGAGGTATTCTCTTTACAACCGTGTGGGGAGAAGTACCCTGCGTTCCGTTCCCCCAAGCTACATGAGCTGCAGGAAGCTTCGCCATTGGATCATCTCCCATCCACCTAACCGGGCTCTGGGCATCCAAGAAACTTTTGATCGGACTTTCCACTCAAAGTACCTCCCAGTGGCAAGTTGGTGGGAAGGTACTTCTTAGCTGCCAGCCCAGAATGTTGCTGACTGATGACGAGCCGGGGTTGGCTCGGGTTGGTGGGGAACGTCGGTTCTCCTTCCCCCTCCCTCATGGTGGATGGTGGAACAGAGGGGTTCGAACATTAAAAAAAAGTTCGAACAGCTAGGGGGCCAGGCAAAAAAGGACCAGCCGAAGTGGGTTGTAGGCAGTTGTTTTTCTGCGACGGGGTCGACATCATATGACAACACCCAATTGACGAATGGCCAAAAGAAATGCAGCATTTGATGCAAGCCCCTGATAGGCCATGTTTTATTTGGACGGCCTTGGTTCTCGTGCACTTCTTTTTCGCTCCTGCTAGAGCTCTTCTGCCCTGCGACATCTGTTCTGATCTTTTGAGCTACCCCACATGCTCGACGTCGTCGACAGCTTATCGTCCTCTGTCGCTACCGTTGCTCGTGTGCTTGGGTGACCACCACTCTCCGAGAATCGCCATTGGTATTGGTGGAGGAACAAGACAAGAGAATCGATCCCGGATTCGAGGAGGAGGAATAAGAGCAGCAAGGGTACCATTTCCACTGCCGCTGTGGTCGCCGCTGATTTCGCTCGTCGTTGAAGGCTCACGCGGAGGTGAAGGAACGAGTATTGATATATTTGATGTCGATCCAGCTCGAAACCTCCTTCTCTCCCATTTTACACACTCCTTTTCACCACTTGCCTCTCCCCTCCCCCTCCCTCTCGAGACATATAGATGGTCGGGATGTTGAACCTCGTTTGCAGTTTCTTGTCGTCGTCGCTGCCCCCTCTGACGTCACATTCTGCGAGGTCGATTCCACAGGCAAGAGGAACACGATGTAATGTTTCATCCCATTTCACAATCGTCAAGAGAGTAATGGTAACAATCAATTGCTAAGACGGCGTAGGAGAAGTGTGGATGCAAAAAAAAAGGGGATAAATAAATCAGTCGAATAGTACACACCGCAACAGACACACTTACCTTGAAGACTTGACACAAACGCCAATGGTTGTTAGCCAATTGACGAATAATAAGAACACCCTCAACGGAAGACGAGAATGTAAGCGAGGTGGTTTTAGGCACCGAATTAGACAGTAGAGATTGGGAGGAAGAAACATGAAAGCATTACTTGTGAGGGCAAAGAGTCGAAGAGGGGTGGGCAATGGGTTTTTATGAGAGGGGGTTTGGGGGTAGAGAGGGCAGGTGCAACAGGGGGGGAACCAAGCGTGATGGTTCGAGGCGGATGAGTTTTTTGGGGAGGGAAAAAATTCCCGGAGGCTAAAGGTATCAGACTAGCATTTTCTTGGCATCCATCCATCCATCCATCTATTCATCAACCCATCTACCCATCCAGTCTTTCTAATATCCCCCACCCATGGTAGGTTGGACGTGGTGGATTGCAGGTCTACTTTGGAGGAGAGACCACCTTCCTGTGTGGATGAATGTACCAGTCTAGTCCGGTAGTACAGTGCGTATGCACATACCTAGTGCCTACAACAAGTCTAGTTGGGCCTTCTTTTGAAGGTCCTTGCCAAAGACCTGGCGGGCCTGAAGCTGGAAGGATGGGCGTCTCGGAAGCCAAATATCATCAAATAGTGTCTCCCAATGGACCGATGCGCTCCATGATGAGGTGGTCGGAGAGAGGGGGAAGGGGAGAAAAAAAGCCGCGTTCGTCGTTTTTGGGGGGCAAAACGATGGGCAGTTTTACACAGTCGCCGGGAGGAGGCCGGAGCCAATCCCATCGAGAGCAAGCAATACATGCCCACTAGTAGTATCCGCATCTCCTCCGTACATACATAACAACTAGCAGCAGCCAACGCAGCGTACAGTTTTTGACCATCCAGTCACCCCATCCATGGCTAATCCAATGGATGGATCCATGTGCGTGGACGGATCTCCACCGGGAAGCAGTAGGTGTGAGTAAATGAGTAAATAGCCTGGTTCCTTGTAAGCCTCACAACCCTATCCTGTGAGCCCTGTATGTCAACCGCAGCGCGGCTACTGGTGGGTTTGCTGCCTTTCTCCCAGAGCCCATAGCTACATCCAATGATAGGCCATGCATCTTGCCCCACTCTCGTCTCGCCAGCGGTGCTGCCGTTGTGGCGTTCACTGCACGACGTACACGGCTGAGACTTGCCACGACCTCTTGGACGGAGCCTTTCCTTATGAAATAGCCATGGCCAGCCCGTTCGTCTCCGCTGGGCGATAGAATACTCACCCGTAGTTCATTGCCGTTCCTCCATAGGTTTTTTTTTCTCTATTACTAGTTTATAGTGGAATAATGTTTTAGCGGGGGAGTAAGAAGTATGTATTATGATACGGACTATAGAATCAGCTACCTACTTGGGCACTTCCCCATGACGGCAGAGATTAATAATGTTGGTCACATAGGTTCGACTGAAAAAAAAAAAGAGGTCCGGAAAAAAAACCATCGCAGCAGGGTCCAGTCTGTTCTCCCCCTGCTCCTAGTTTTCCCCATCGTAACTGTAGCGGATGCTGGAGGCGGGTGCCCAGATTTTTTTTTAGCCTAGCACTCTGTTACTCGGGGTGGAAAACGGGCTACCCTCAATTCCATATTTGGTTTTTGCTAGTCAGAAGCACATGCGATCGGGTTGTGAGTAGTAAAAAAGGCGCACCTAGAATACCACGTTTGACAACCCATGTCTTGGATCTGGTTCGTCCTCCAGCTCGTTGCACTGTGTGCGCTGGACTATACGTAGTGCGAAATTGCAGTATCGAATGTACACGCTCTTCTGCTGCAGCATTGGATGGATTCTTCCGGGAATTGCCTCGCGGATTTCCTTATTATTTCTGCTGCCGTCGGTGCTGTGAACTGAGGCAACACGTCATTGACGCTCCCAAGCTCCGAGACGAGCTCTCTCCATCTATCTTCGTTATTACTGACGTCGGATTTCCAGCGCTCTACGAATACAGTATAGTCCAAGTTCTCTTCCAGCTCCTAAGTGCAGGCGGCTTTACTTCCTCACATCTTGCAGTACTGCTCACCGACTGGTTCCCCATCCCCAAACATAAAGGGCACTACGGACAAATCTGCGTTCGAGGATCGATCGGCACAGCAGGACGACATGCAAGGTTCAAACTTGCTGATGGAGGCCATGAGCTATAGATGTATGTACATAATGTATGTACAATACGTGCCAAGTGCCTAGTACAACGAGCAAAGTACAGACCTCTAGCAGCCTCGTAGTTCAGGCACACCAGCTCCTCTGCTGTTGGCGTTTACGCTTGCCCACTTCCATCAACTTGCTTCCTTTTTTTCTCCCCATTATCCATTTCGCACCCGTCTCAGCGTCTCAGTCTCTGCTTTTCCCCACAGCGTCTTTAGCCTCGCTCACCGCATCATTGCTGTGTTGGCATCGGGCTATACGATATGAAGTATGAGGCAATTCCAAACATGCGGAAGCATCATGCCTAAGAGCGGTATGTAATAACCGCTGTACTTCTGGGCTGGGAATCTCCCTTTTGTGTTGTCTATTGTCTGTATAACAGCGAAGTTAGAGTGGTACAACTTGGGCGTGCAATGGAACCACTCTCGCACCATATTTGTGGTATTATTTGTTATTCCTTTCAGATTCCTTGCCGCTTTCCTCCGCGCGCCGGACATAGATGTCCCATGTTACTGTGTCATGGTTTTCTAGCGGCAACTAAGCTGGGGTCATCCTTTTTGCCTTTTTCAATCTGCTGGTACTTGCCATGGTAAGTCTCGGTCCTCCGCTTGTGGGACTCGGAAGCCGGTAGAATAGATCCATGTTCATTAAGACCGAACGTATGTTGTACGGATTACTGTACAGTAGAGGAAATTTGAATACTCTTGTGTAAAAGAACTGGATGCTCGCAAGGGGAAAATTCATCGGCCACGCGCTTTCTCTGTGGTGTGTGGCATGGATAATACCCCACACCCACAGGCACCTTGGCACTTTGCAGGGGTCTTCCACGATGCACGCCCCGTTGCCTGCATGGTGGGTTGGGATGGAGGGGCAGGAAGCATCCATTACACCTGGCCAATCAGGGGTTGTTCTTTACCAAACGAGCACCGACTAAGAAGCGCCGATGTCGCCCAGGAAGGAGCTTGGGAAACTCTGCAACTCCTCGGCGGAGCTCAGGAAGGTCGAAGAGAGGGCAGGTTTTAATAGTAGCAAATATTTAGTAGGCAGCTTGAGTACGAGCTGTGCAGGTGAGTGCGAGTCTGTCCGATTCTTGCAATGAGGGACCTAAGTCCCCCAAGAGAGTGGAGACTCGTTCGCGGTGGTTTATTCCCCCCAATGTTTTCAAGGGCACTTACCTACGTAGTGGTATCCCGAATTCGATATAGTGGTACAACACCAATAGATCCGTCGTGCTCGTAGCTGAGCTTTCCTGCGTAGCCGCCGACGTACGTATGGATGCGGGGAGAAATATAGATGTTTAAAAACCGCGCAAATGACTGACTGACAGGCTGTCCGTCGCGACTGACACAAGCTTGCGGCCCAGATGGGTAGCGACGGCGGTTTACATCTACATCAAAAGAAAGAATAAGGCGGTGCGAAGCGCAAGCCACCCATCTGCAACCTTCCCTATTTGCTTCCTCAAAACCCCCAGCCCGACTAAGGTGGTGTCTCGTCGTCTTTGCAAAAAAGAATTGGCAATGGAAAACCAGGTTGCCACCCGGCCAATCAAACCCGACCTTGTCCACCCTCAGAGAAGAACTGCTTGCTCCGACCTTATCTCACACCAACCAACTCTGCTTCATACCCCGCTGGGGCTGCAAGCAGTTTGAGATCGCCCTTTTAGGTCTCCCCTCCTTCCAACATGCATCACAGATGTCGACTTGCTCAAGCTTCCCCGACAGGGGTCAGAACTTACACCTACGTCACATATGTGGGGGAGCAAAGGATTAAAAAAAAGATGGTGGCCCCGTGAGGGTTGAAGGTTTATGTGCACCACTATCCCATGCATGCACCCGTGGAGAGAGCATATGTCAAGCTCCTACATGTAGATATCCCTTTTTATGGATGAATTAGGCTTCAAGATATTGTCCATAGTAGCCCATTGGCCTTGGCGTTTTTATGTTCTTGGGAAGCGGACAACACTTTGCTTTCCGTGGTGGTACAAGGGATGAGGACGTGTTCAGTTGTCAGTGAGAACAGAATCTAGCCCCCAAATCGATGCATACAAAAACCATGTACATGGGGAGTACAAGCAAGCAGGTATACACACGAGAGGTACTGTGGTACTGTTGTAGGATTCATATGCACATGGATGCAGACTGTGGGCGACTCCATTCCCCCGCTCGCCCATATGATCACAAACGCACGAAACGTCGTGGACTCTAATCCATCGCAGATAAGATGACCTCTGTCAATATTACTTTTATCTCGGTCCATAGATACTACATACAAGATGACTGTCCACTGACGACGGCAGAAACTAGCTAGGTGTTGTTCCGCCCATATCATCTTCTAGTTCTCCCATCCATCCCATCTGGGACATTGTATAAGAAGCGCATATTTTCCATCCCCCTCGACAATGGTGTTCTAAACTATTCAGATGCGAAGTAATGGACTGAGCCTTTGGACGCAAGGCCGTCTCTAGTCACATATGGACGGAGGAAAGGTAGGCACCTTCCGCCCCCCGGTTTCGGCGCTCGGAAAACTACCACCACTCACCTAACACAAACAACAACCACTCAACGCAAGACCCGACAAGCCCACGTCCAGGGTTCTATGGATGGTCTCATGAACGAAGAAACAAGGGGTGAAGGAAGGGGAAAAGTTGCCCCCAAAAAAGCCGAAGCTAGAAACATACATAATGCTGCCGACTTCGTTGCGATTTACGGTCGAGCCGACGCAGTCGCTGGCAAAATATCCAGTCCAACCCGTGCGCGCGCTATACACAGACGCAGACAGACAGAGAACGACCCTCCACCCCAGCACCAGGCAGAGACAAGTCACGGGAGGCCATTTCGCCCGACGACGAAAAACCAACCTTTCCAAGACAAATAAATTACCCCTTAGGTAGGTACTTTGTTATGGATGAACCTGATCGCCCGCTCAGGCGTCCGATTGATTCCGAGGCACACTCTTCGTCGTATGGTTGCTGCCGCTGTCGCCGCATTACGTCTGGCATTGCCTGTTGTCGTCCAAGTCGATGGCTGTCAAGAACAAGTTTACTACTAACTACTATATGCACGTAAAAAAAATGTTAATAATAATAATAATAATAATAATAAGAAAGAAAAAATGCCTCTGCCTACCCAGCCAGGTATGTAGAAAGGAAACAGCCGGGCTTCTCCGCGCCTCTGGTGGCCTGGCTCGCTCGCCCTACCTACCCCCACGGGCCTTCATCTCCTCCCAACTCGAACCGGGTGCCACGTCCCCAAAATACCGGGAGCAGCAGTCCTGTCGGATATGCGATTACCTCATGGAAACGCACTCCAAGGCCCCAGCCTTGAGTTTTCACATGGTCGAGGGCTAAAAGTGCAAGACTTGGCAGCTTCTGTGTGGGTCCTTCCGCCGACAGGGGTTGAAAATCATGCCCAAGTAAATTATTCATTTGAAGGGAAGAGAGAGAAAGAAAGAAACAGAAGTTGATGGCGCAAGATGACACCCAGCCGCTAGATGGCAAGTAGTTAAGCTGCCGTCAAATGGACACATATGGCTATATACCTAACATACCGGTCGGCTGCCGCACTTTCCCTTAGATATGAGTAAAAGGAGAAGCGTTAAAGCGATGTAGAAACAATAGATGACAGACCTCCGGACTGTTGGTATGTATATATAGAAATCTCGGACGCTTGAATTATAGCGTGTTGGTATAGGTTTGATTCTTAGCATTTCTGTTTCATAGTTGCAATGCCGTGCCTCCTTTGTCACCATTCTTTCTATCTCTCTAAGGAAATACACAAGTCGCTTAATTTGACATATTCAAACACATTTTCCAGCCTATCAAAACCTCAGCTCGTTGACGAAGGCTTGCGAAGAGTTCCCGCCCGCCTCGTCGTTTCCGTTGCCATCTAGCTGCGAGAATGCGGCCCGGTACTGGAAGACATAGTTGAGGATGAGAGAGGCCATGAGTGCCATCCCGACTCCCATGGGCCCAATCATATTGTCAAAATCCCGGCCGCTTCTTTCGTGAATCATGGTCCTCCTGACCCGGTGCATGTACCAGCCCCATGCCCCCGTGAGAACCGCGATGGTGAGATACAAGATGCCAATGACCATCGCGATGCTATTCTCGCCGGCTGCCGTGTGGAGGGCGACCGCCATGCTTGCGAGAAGGACGCAAATGTGCTGCCACTTGAGATAGGTGCGCTCGTTCGCCAGCCAGACCTTAGGTTCCACCTTGAGAGGGCCAGCATTCTTGATCCAGGTGGTCGGCTCTTCGACCCCTTCGGGGAGGGGTTGCTGCCTCTTGGCTTGCCTAGCCCGCTTGTACCGCGAAAATGACAGTCCCGAGAAGAGAGAAGTGCTTCCGTAGCCACCTGGCCGTGGGGATGCACCGCCCCTTAGCACCGTGCCTCGTGGGGTCGCCGCCGAGTCTCCCGTCGGCGACAGGCCCACACTCCTCGACATCTCGGCAGCAAGTCTCTCTGAAATGTGCGACTTGGCTAGGGGCGAGTGCCTGGCCGGCTTGTACGAGCTGACCTTGGTACCTAGGAAGCTCCCGACAACCTCATCGCCCTCTGCTTTCTGTGCTCGTCGTTCCTCTTCCTCCTCGAAGGCCTTTTGCGGGTCCTTCCTGATGTCGGTCTGCATGTCACTGAGCCAGAACGGGAGCGTGTTCACAAAGTCGTCGCACAGCGAAGCCACACCGTGGACAAATTTCGAGAATCTTGGGGCGGAATGTACTAGGTGCGAAGCCATCAGGTCTTCGACCCACTCTGGTCTCCGGCGACTATCATCCTCCTTGACCTTGATCTCAAGCAGAGCATATGGGAAGAGAGACACCTCGCTTTGATTGATATTCTTGAATGGATATGTCATGTTGCTGTCGTCAATGTCGGTCCTGTGCCAGTCCTCCGGGTTTCGGCACGGGCGGTCCCGGTCAACAGTGTCCTCTCGGATGAAGGCGATGTTGGTGTCAAGCGAGATTCTAACCCGGTCATCGGACGGCTTCTGAAAGGCAGCGCGCACGTAGTTGGCTCGGAGTACTGGCTCCAGCTGGTTTTCCAGAATGAAATCGGCAATTGCTCCAACAGTTTCCTTGAACTCGTCGATTTCCTTGGCAGACTGCCCCTGTCTCTCCATCTTTTGGATCGTCTTCTCCATCATATACCCACCGTCGATAAAGGCTTTGACGTATTTTGCCTTGATTGGGAAGCGTTTTACGTCCCCGAGGCCATGTTCACCGACCGTCTTCTTTTCGAACTTGATGAGCGGTTTGGCGCTCAGCTGGTCATACCAGCGGAGGCGAAGGGACGTTGCTTTCATGTCATTGTCTACCTTGTTAGAGTATAGACGGAACTTGGAGTTGTCAAAATAGAGAGAGGTGATTGTCGGGTCGTCGCTAACCTCGAGGTCCTTGGCCGTTGCGAGTTGGCTGAACACCAGGGTGGGCAGGCGCCGGAGGATGTAGGTCTTGACTTCGAGAAGGTTGTCGGGATGGACCCAGACTAGGAGGTTGTGGGTATGATGGTTAGCCAGTCTCACCACTGCTTGTAAGGGAGGTGACTAGTGGGATATCGCGCTTACACTTCTGCGATGTGTACCGTTCGCCGCCCAGCTTTGTCTCCTGGCCAAGACTGATAACATCGGGAACGGGGGGAAGCTGCTCGGAGGGGCCTCTAGTAGTATCCTCCACGTGCTGGCGGATGACAAAGTACATGACGGACAGCTTGTTGAGAAGCGGCGAGTAGCCCTGCTCCGAGTTGAATTGACGGCTAGCGAGGCGGAGCTGCATCATGGGGCGAATCTTGTAGCGATCGCCGCGCTTCCGGTCGTGCTTCTTGACAATCTTGAGAAAGCCGGTATAGTTGATGTTGCTGTACCGTCTCAGCTCCTTAACGTCGTTGGTTATGGAGTCGAGGTCCGATTCGATCGCCCTGAGCCGGTCGGCCGTCAAATCGGTCTTTTTGGCCCCAGGTCTGCTGTCAGGCGATGGTGCCAGGGTCTTGAGCCTCTCGAATAGGGCATCAACCCGTTTCTGGAGGGAATTGAACGTATCCTGTTGGAACTTGGCTACCTTTTCGAGTTGGACGTTGAATGCCTCGTCGCAGAATTTCTGCTCGTCCTCTTCAGTCCATGGCGAGTCCTCCTCCGGCTCATGCTCCCGCAGCATCCCCTTCAGCTTGACATAATCCATGTAGTGTTCCTTCCATGGCTGATACGTCGCCTGCTGGAGCGTCTTGCCGAAACGCATGTTGAATAGTCCTGGTCCCTATGAGACGCGTTGGCGGCTGCGATATCGTCGGGGTTCGAAGGAATGATGTGTGGATTAGTATTGTGATGGGGAAAAAGAGAATGGCCGGGGTCACAGAAAATGCGCAAACCACGACAGCTACTAGTAGCGGTTGATTGAAAACCACGGGGTCGAATTCGGCGCTCTAATTGGTGGATGGCAGCCCCATGACGCACATCTGGCACTGCACAGCAACAGCTTCCCGCAGCAGCTGCTAGTGCAATCCACCGACAGCGTACATATGTATGTATGTAGGATACTGCACGGTATATGCAGGCCATAAAAGGTACAATTCCAGAGTAGATCTTTTTAGTCGAGATAGTACACGATAGTATTCATTTCAAGCAGCCGGTTGTACAGTGAAAAGTGTACGAGACCCATGTTGTCATGTTATATTTTGGTTCTACTCTAGATGTGCTATGTATCGAAAATCCGGTGATAAGATTCAGCAAATGCCCGACTGAGCCTGAGCCGTCGGTGAGATCTATCCATTCGCCTCTGCGACTGTAAGCGGCGGGACATACCCAATGCGGCTTGTCTATAACTTCACAGAATTCTCAAAACGTAGAGGGCTCTCCAACCAGGCTTCACAATGCTTGCATACCTCGACACAGGGAGCAGCGCTTGGATATGAGAGAATAACAAAAAGAGAGAAACTCGCTATGCAGAAAGGAAAGACTAATACAAAGAGCCGGGCTCCATTAAAAAAGAACGCCACTCCTTTATATGGTATAGTGTGGTACTAATAAGAAGCACCCATTTGAAGCCTCCTGTCTAGTGCAATTCCTCAAAATCTAAAATGAAAACAAGGCCGTGACAGGAAGAACAACCCTTTTTTTTTTGGCTTGCTGTTCGAACCAAACTGTGCCAAAATGACGGAAAACACAGAAACAAAACTCCGACGCACCTTGATTACGGCAAATATTGGGGATTGCTTCCCTTCTGCCTATTAAAGAAGAAAAGAAAAACGCCTGGCTCCTCCCTAGAGAGAGAAGAGATATGTGCCAAGGAAACTCGAAAAACAAGAGCGTAGCGCGAATATAGTTGAGGCAGGTCCGGGTTGGAAGTTGGTCCTCGATGGCTACTAAGTCTTCTTTTCCGTCCTCCTAATCTTGTAGTTATGATCTTCGTCAAACCATCCGAGTTTTTCGTTGTACCTGTATGCATGGAACTCGATACCGTAGGGCTTTGGCTCAATCGAGTAAAGCATGCCGAGGGGAATTGAAAGGTCGGTGATTTCACTCCTCGTCAAGCCCATAAAGTATGCCATGAGGACACTGCAGAGGGACCGGTGGCTGATGATACAGACGTGATCCGTGATGCGTTCAATCTCGCGGATCATTTCGCGGAGACGGCCAATGACGCTGAGGTAGCCTTCTCCTCCCATACCCGGATAGATGTAGTGCAGTTTGTCTTCTTGCCTCTTGCGGTACTCTTCGGGGAACTGCTCCTCAACATCCCGGTATTTCATGCCTTCGAACTTGCCGCCGTGCATCTCGTTGAGGCATTCCCACGCCTTGACGTCAAAGTCATCATCGCAGTCAAACCAATGTGCCGTGTCAACCGTCCTTTTCAGCATCGAAGTCCACACGCAAAAGTTCTTCTCGTCGAGATCTTGGTAGTGTGCTTCGGGGTAAGGGGGCGTACGGTCGCCAGGGAGGGGCGGGAAGGAGGCAGCCGCGATCTTGTTCTTCTGTTCCACAACCCATTCCTGGTTCTTGTACTTGAGGAACGCGTACAAAACTCGAGAGTATTGCTGCCCTCGTTCGGTGAGATCCGAGTCCCCACCGGTTCTACCTTCCACATTGTCGTAGCTCTGCCCGTGCCTCGTAATCCAAATTTGGCGGGGTGAAAGATTGAACGTTTGCAGGTAGGCGGCGATACCATCACTGAGGAATCCCCTTAGACGGTGGGTTATAATTTTACGGCCAACATCAACCATCTGGGAGGCATGAGTCAGCATCACCCACTTTCGCGCTAGGCATCAGGACGGGAAGAAACAGCCGCACGAACCTTGATGTATTGGAAATTGTGTTCCTCTTCGTAGTCTCCTATTGGCTCATAGGCACTTTCGTAAGCTTTAACGCGTTGTTTGAAGTCTGCAAGGGATCGCGCTGGGTCTTTGCCCTTGTAGTCGGGGCCCGATAGTTTGAGGCGCATGTTCGCCTCAAGAAGCTGTGAGTACGCAAGATATGGTTAGGTAAATATTCGTCATAACTGATGCAGGGCAGTGGGAACGAATCTCAACTTACGCTAGGGTCGTTGCAAACACTCTCAATAAATAGTACCCCCAGCTTGGGTTCCCTCCTCGTGATGCGCTCCACCAATGCCTTTCGTCTTCGTAGGGTGCTGTTTGTAGCATCCAAGATACCTACGGAGCCCCCGTTCAGGAGCAGATAGTCAAGCAACTCATCAAGGGACTCGATAGCAAATTGTTCGCGCAGCCGTGAGGCTTTCTGGTTGTTCGGGTCGAAAAACTTGGCCGACTGGTCGACGGCCGGTGCAGCAGGCACTTGATCAGCCATCTCCCCCGTCTTGTCTTCTGAAGTGTTCTCAGTTCCATTTGCCGCCCCGTTGGTCTTTACTTCTCGGATGATATTCGATTCGTCAGTGGCCGACTCATCTTCCGTCTTCATGCCTTCGGTGACAGGCTCCTCCTCGGAGCCATCATCCACGTCCTTCGCAGCTTCGCCTTTGTCAGGAACGGTATCGTTCAGGTCAAGCTCCGGGGGTTCTTCGTGAATGGGCATCTCATTGCCATTGACGAGAATTGAAGCCACTTGGGTATGAATCGGGGTTGTTGTCATCTTGGACCCCGGCTGTTTTGGCTCGACCTTGACCCGACGCCGATTTCCGACATTAAAGATCTTTGAGTGATGCTGCTGCCATGCCAAATACCTCTGCAATTTATTGGTTATGTAAGACTTTCCTCTCGCGGGAAGGCCGACCATGATGATAACAAGCTTGGCTCCAACATCACGGTTGGCAATTCTACCGTCGGGGGAAACTTTGGACCTAGTTAGGCCAGGTATGTTGAGCGTCGTTGCATGGGGACGAACTCGGGGGGTACCAGAATTTTGTCGACTCGGCGGGCTGTGGATAGTTTCAAAGAATGCGTTAGCAGATGTTAAATACTATGCTGGTAGCTGGGTTTACGGTAGGTGCAGAGAGGGGGTGGGTCGCCGCTGCCACCTGGAGAAGGGAGCTCGATATAGGGGTTGTGTGACTCACAATCGCGGGGAAGTGGGAGCAGTAGACGAGATGCTTCGCGCGTATGGTGTATCATGCTGCATTCCGGGGAATAGCTTCCCCTGAGGAAAGGTGTGGTGGAGATCTTTTAACGCATGGTGAAGACTATAGTGAGAGGGCTGCTGCGAGTCGTCACCGCAGGGGTTTGCGATGGCGGGCTCAGGGAGGGTGAGGTTTCCATTCGAAGAGCTGGGACCAGGAGTTTGCTGGTCGCAGTCGGCGCTGTTCAGGGTCGGCGGCGGAAGCCTCGGAGAAGAATTCGTGGTTGACGATGTCGCGGCCATGTGGTAGTTATTGATGGCCACTTTTGCGAGACACGACTGCTGTCGCTGGATTCGTCCAAGGTCTGTGAAAGGGATGAGTGTCAAACGTTAGTTCGTTGGCGGTGGTGTCCTGAAAAGAATAATGACAATGGCTGTTGCTGCACTTAGCAAAAAGTGTTTGGTTTTCCATCAGATGTTAAGAGGTGAAGAAGAAGAGAAACGGAGAGGGGAGAGGGGAGGATTGCTAGGCAGGCGCTACCATTTATGTGCCCTGACTGGAAATAATAACACAGTATGTGCTTGCTTGGCGCAGTGGTAAGGGGCTTTGGGTTGACACCAGGTAGCCTGGCTTCTAGAAGTGGAAAGCAACTCCTAACTCAAAGTTCAAAGAAAGGAGGTGTTATGTGGCGGGTGGTGCGCTGTGGGAAGGAAGGTCGGATGTGTTATGAAGCTTCCGAGTCTAGAAACAGTGCAGGTGCAGACTGAAGGGGTGAATGGAATGCCCAAAGCCCTAAAGATATAATGATATCCGGGGTATGGGGATAAGATGATGCTGACAGGTGATGTCTTTGCAAATGTGGTAGACCAAGTGAGTAAGACAAAAACAACAAGAAGAGTGAGAAAAAAGAGATGGTGTCGAGGGCTGGAATATCAATGGTCTGGACAGGTGCAGCACATGAAAGTCGAAATGGGGGCCTCAAGGGTAGGCAGGTCCGAAGGATTACACCATACTCTCACACGCACACACATATACCACACCAAAATACATGACAAAAATACAATCCAACACGCAAGCACATACCCAGTACTAACCTATGCCTTGGACGGTCCCTTCTTGGGAGTTCCCGTTGAACATTGGACGGCGATCAGGGAAAATGAGCCTGGCAATTTCAGGCATTGGCTGTGCCGTTGGCTCGGGGCGGCGTCAGAGGCAGCGATGGGGCAATGAGGCACCCCAAGGCGCCGTGTTGTACTAGCAGGGTTCAGGGTTACTCCGATGGCTCTGTCGTCGATGTGGGCTTGTTCTTGGCGGCCTTTGATGAGGCGGAGGACGGTCCGACTTGGTGGCACCAGCCAATCGAGTTGGATAACGGTACGCCCCTTCTTGGCTCCGTTTGTCGCTCCCAGGTTCGTTTCGCTGGGAGAGGCGAGAGTCCACAACAGCACCGTAAAATCTCAAGGTCCCTCAACTTGCATGCAGCTCAGCTCTGGTCCATATAGAAGAACGCGATAATACCTCAGAGCGATGGTCGCCCAACCGATAGCCCAAGTGGCTAGGTGCTGCTCTCTGAATAGGTAGTACCTCCCCGCACGGCAAGATTTAGAACAAGATCAATATCGGACCGTAGAATATATTTTATACCCCAAAGACAAATATATATATGACATCAACGAGGCCAAGAACGGGGACGAGGAATAGTAAACTCAACAACCACCATCGATCGGGAAACACACTGGATGGAAAGAAGAGTAGTGTGCTTCTTATATCGCCGCGTGTAAAACTCAGCAGGATGAAAGCCGTACGGATCGAAGGTGAGTGCGTTAATTTTTTTGGTCGTAGCTCTGAGAACCGTAGCTGTGATGTCAGGCGCAGGAGGTTGGTGAGTCTACCGGAACTGATAGGAGGTTGATGATGTTTCTGCTATAAGACTAACAAGCTGGCTGAATAGCGATGTAGCAGAGGTTGTGGCAAGACGGGGCCTGGTACGTTCGGACTTGAGAAGGAAATCTCGTCCACGCTGAGAGAGACCACAACAGACAAGGAATATATAGGGTTTCCCCATTCTATTTGCATGGGCAAGGGACGTATGTAATTACCCACCCCGCGCGATGAGTCTACCAAGTCTACCTGCGTTACTAGCCCAGCAGAAAATGGGGCCCCATGGCAGGTAGATAGAGTCACCCACTCTGGTCTTCGAGTGGAGGTGAACAGCACGGGATGGATGCTGGCCGTGTCACAGAATTGTACGTCTCCATCGGCGGTTTGTATCACTCTTATCCTGATTGCACGGAGTACCCTCGTCGCCACCCACTGGCGACTTTCGATGAACCAACCACGCACGCTTGCCAGGAAAACCAGGGCACGGTGGGTATCTGTGGCTCACTATTCACCAACCCAGGTACAAGACGCCCGGTGTAGAGCTCGATCTGAGAGTTGCGGCATGCTAATCAGTGGCGTACCTAAGACCCGAGAGGCCGTGTACAGTACTCCGTATACTTCCTCCAGCGCATACGTAGTGACTAGGGAGATAAGGAAGGACAAGCGGCATGAAAGGGAGGCAAGGGATGGAGCACATAATTGATCCAGCCTTACCAACTAGAAGAGAAAGATAAGTCCACGCCTTGCTGGATGCCATATCGTTACACCACATGCTGGATATCGCGGTCGACAAAATAAAATCATCCATGCCCCTGATGTGGTGAACGAGGTCGGACAAAACATGTCTCATAGCGTGTTACTTGCTACCTTCAAATGACGAGGCTGGTATCACACACTGCGACTATCGGACGGAGACTTCTTTGATCGGTCGCAGATGCGCAGTGTCTTCCCCAGTGTTCGGGGCAATAAGCCTCCGGAGGTTTAGTGGCGATTTCGCAGAGAGCTATTACTATAATTATGGACGGTGACCTGCCATTCAGTTTAAACTACCCGGGCGCATCGATGTATGCAAGTACATGCACACGTTCATAGTACGGCGCATACTCCTCCGACTGTCCCTCGATAGCACTAGACAGCGAGTGCTCAATTCGGAAGAGAGAAAAAAAGGTTAAAACCATCCATCGTTTGTGTGGTCCCAACTCCCTCGTCCACCAAGTCAGGCGCGCCAGGCTTGCCAGGCCGACTTGTCCTGAGGCTGTGGATAACGGAGGTGGGGTGTGGCTCCTGACACATGTTTTCAACCCAACAAATAACCCCCACACCCCTGCGCTTGCCACTCTTACAAAAGGCAAGCCAGGACAAATCTTCCTGCATATACACAGTAGCGCAGGATGACATCAATGTACAGTACGTCCCAATTATTACTGTGACCGAACCAAAACCATAGCTACACAGTAACACCTAAAGCTACGGTCCGATATCTTCTTCCTGCACACCCTGCTCTTCTGGGTCTTCTCTAACCCTCAACATCTTTTTAGGTTTTTTTCCTCTCCCCTCCTTCCCACGGCGGCGGTGCCGAGAAGGTTGTATGAATACAATGGAAATGCGAGCGGTATATCAAATTTTTATTCCGCGGGGTAGTCAGGATCCGTGTGTTCAGCATATCTGAAATCTTGCACTATTGTCATGAAATTTTGCTTGCAGAGATGCACTAAGAATTTCGAACTGTCAACTAGTAAAAGCGTAGTCCTTGCTACGGTCGTCGGGGTGGGCATTTATAGATGCGTGGTGATGGATTATTACCACGGCCCAAACGTCCCAGGCAGTGGTCTGAAAGTGTGTTTCCGTCCCCACGGCCCCTTCTTCTCTCCTTAAAACATCGCTTTCTGTCGTGGGGCATGAGAGAGGCTAGGTTGCACCTTTCAATGGCTGACATGTGAATTTATATATATATATATATATATAATTAGTAAATAGTAATAGTAGGAATGAGGTAAGCCTAGCCTGTATCTTTTCCTTAGCTCTCTCGTTCCCCTTCAGTTGTCATCGTAACTGCTAGGTTCTGGACTACGTATCATGGTATGCTCATTGTTTGCCTGCTCGAGCTACTTGAATGGCACGCAGCGCGCAGTGGTAGGCGAGGGAGCTTGGAATGGATGGTATTATAGCATGTCTAGCAAGAGTGATGCAAAGTATCTCGCCAAGCCAGCGTTTTTTCCAGACCATGGGCCATAGATATCCAGAGAGGATCCGTGTCGGACAAGTGCATCAGTTCACCAGCCAACTGGGCCGCAAATAACTTGCTATTTAGCGCTGCAACAGGCAAATGCCTGACGCTGCGTCGACAGGTGTCTGTCTCTAGGTTGCAACGCGCACGTATTGTTTGCAGGGCGTTTGGGAGAAACGGTCCAAACGACGGAGCAGAATGATGATGATTGTTGCGGCAGGAATAGACGGGAATAAACCCTTGGCATGTCCTGATTCAGTGAGCGGCAAGTGGAAAATATGGTAATAAGCAAAGCAAGAACGTGGGACGTTGGCTGGCCGAAAACGAGAAACACATTGCAGAAATAGCTGTGCGTGTTTGGTGGCACTTGGTCAAAACGGAGTGGGCTCACCGAACATACCACGGCATCCAAATGTGGCACCATCCAGTGCTGCCCGGAGCCTCACTGACGGCAACCTATGGGGATTTTCCCCGAGCCAGAGGCACCCAGCCAGGGGGCATGATAATGAATCCGATGGTTGTCAAGCCTTCCCAGCGAGGCAACCAGGGTAACACACCGTCAGCCGTTTACTCCCTTTCCCGTGTTTCTTTATCCCTTCGAGTGTTGCTTCCCGGTTGCAGTGGAGAGTGAGGCCAGACGCAGGATCCACAAGGGGAGTGCTCCATTCGTTTTGTCTTTTGGGGGGCAAGGACCCTGCTAAAAAAATCCTCGTCGGGTAGAGACCTGATCGATCCCAACCTATGGCTTCATGTACGATATACTCACTAATCCATACTACTGATGTACACTCTAAAAGTGAGTATTGGCATACGCAGTGCAAAGGCGTCCTCATATATGAGCGGCATAGGTAGGGTCCAGCATGCAGGCAGACAAGCAAACGCCAATCCCCGACAGCCCATGTATAAATCGGAAGAACCTCCCCCCTTCCCCCCATGTCCCTAGGCTATCTCTGGGAAATGAATATCTTGGGACACTTCAAATATTAGGCCTTTACCCTCGCCATCACTATCCTAAGGTGGGGCATTCTGGTTTTAACAGGTGAGTCCCAACACCACTACAGCATACATCGAGTTGTCACATGCTGCTGTGAGTTCAATGTTTCTGCGGCATTTCTGCACGAGAAGGCTTGGAAAAGCTGTGAAAATCCGAAAAGGGAAAATGACATGGTGCTAAGAGCTGCCGTCAGGGATGGTATTTGTGGGGCAACAAGCCACCCGGTAGGGAAGCGAAGCTGAATCCACTTTTTTCTTTGTCCAAAGCTATTGGATATCGATCTTCTCCATCCCAAAAGAATAATGTAGCAGTGTTGAAATGCGGTTCTTGGGAGGTGTTTTTTTCATCTTCTTTTTTTCTGTAAATGAACCGTCAAATGCGTAGATTTTCAAACCAACGGCAAGGGTCGGGTGGTTCCACATTAAACGGATTTGTTGCATTAGTTTGTAATATATTAGTATATCTAGGAAGAAGTTATCTGCAAATTCCACCAATGTTGCATCATAATCTACACCAACACCTCCACTATCTTGTTCAGTGACATGCTTCTGTCCCGTCTCTTCAGGCTTCGACGGCTGATCCAAGGTGATATACTGAGGCAGTTGTTAACTCTAGGCCAACAAACGGGTTCCGTTTCATGGTTGTCTACTCAATTTAATGTCCGTACATGACCTACTGTAGGCTAGGGCTTGAGCTAAAATCACAAGCACCCCCACCTGGAGTCGCCTACATCCAGGTCTTGCCTTGAGCTATCGCAACGTGAAATGCCCTACACCTCGGAGTAGAGGCAAGTGTTGCCATCGAGACATGCACGTGACACAGCAGCAATCTCTGCATATCTGGCAGCACTACGATAGGCTGTGGGTTTGTAGCTGTTCCGAACGAGGTTTAAAAAATGCATTCCTTTCTCATTCCGCCATAGCCCATAACACCAATACACCTTCAAAGCAAGATTTAGGTAACGCGGTGTGCATACACACATATTAAGAAAGAGATTTGGACACTGGTACCTTCTCCCTCAGCGTTCTATATGTGGTATTCCTCCATTAACCCAGCTTGTCCAGGAATTTTTGGAGAAATGCATAGGGCTAATCTTTGCTCGCCAGATGTCGGCTTGCTCCTAAGACTTAATAAAGAGTTTAAGGAACACTGGCACCTTCAGACTCTTATATACCGGTTCCATTGTTGGTACCGACCGCTTGCTTTGAGTAAGATTAAACCCAAAAGCCAGGTGGCAGTTTCCACCATATCAAGGTGGCTACTTGCCTTACAGGCTTACTTGTCTGAGCTCCTGCGCACCTTCTAAGAGTATTGGTATGTATTTGGCGATTACCTTGTGGTTTTCTCCTTCTGATATTTTCGATGATTTAGTCCACATTGGCTAAATTAGAAGAAGGTACGATTCTTTATTGCCACACGTCAGACCGAGGAAGGAGAAGCCCACTTCCTGTTTGCTCCCCATCCCTTTCACTTCCCTAGCTGTATTTAGCAGGAGTCGTTGAAATCAACAGCCCTTAATCTCATTCATTAGGTTATCCTCTTCCTTTTCCCAGCCAGAAAAACCTAGTGAGAATCTTGAAGAATCTTGAAATGCTTTGCGATTGGTTTCATTTTTCTCTACTCAACCGCATCCACCTTCCCAACTTCGCGAATGATAGATATTGTCAGTCTGGTGACTCTGGTCCTCACGGAACATTGTGTCTCTTTCCTCATTCTGACGGACGGTTCTTCACAGCGGCAGCTACCCGTGGTTACATCATCCTTCCACATTCTTTATCGGACCCGTTTGCTCCACGACATGTCCATCACCTCTTCCTCTAACCTCGGTGTTGCCTCCAACTTTCGCTAGGTATCGAATTGTTGTCTCAACACCCGCAACAATTACCTCCCTTCTCACCGCCTCTTCCCTTCGCATATTGTCTATTATCACTTTACTCCCATCACATAGCCCTTCTATCTGGGCTATCGAACACCGACCAGCTTCGTCTTGCCGCCATGGCACAAGTTACTACGGTGCCTCAGTCCGAGGCTGCTTTTGCTCAGCCTCCCAATGGGAAGCCGTCCTTGAAAGCTGAAGAGACGTCGACAACCGGGGCTCCAGCTGTGAGTGCCCCGACTGGACTATCAGTGCCAACCTCAAAGCCCGCTCCTCTCGCCGCTGGGGGAGCAGTCAATGGAGGCGCTGCTACTAGCAGTGGACCGCTCACCCTAGTTACAGACCCCAAGACCGAAGAAAAAGCATCCGCTGCCCAAGCGCACAAAGATGGTCTTCTCAGGGAGACTGAAATTCTTGTCAACCGTCTCGTCGATCGTCAAGATGACGAGGGTGTTCTCATTCCACTCAAGACGACCATGGAACTAGACGAAGACCATATTGCTGTCGACGCCTACATCACACGAGTCCCAACTAAGTGTGCAAATGCTGCAGTGGCGTAAGTGAATACCCTACATTCCCACTTTCCAAAATGGGCTTCGGAGGAAACTAATATGTCCAATAGTATGTTTGGCACCATTCTTCCCAAAGAGACCAACGAAGGTCTCCCCCATCTCCGTCGATGTGCCAAACCAGCCGATCTAGCCCCTCATCTCAAGACTACCTTCATGAATGATGTGCCCGGTGGAAGACAGATGCACACGGGAAAGTCTCCCTGGGTCTACGTACTCATTGGAGTAGCCAAGGATCTCGACAGCCAACAACTACTTCAGAATATTGCTACTATCGAAGGTATCGGTGACCACGTCTTTCTCGCCAAGATACCCATTCCCCTTCTACCCCCTACTTCGCAGATGCAGGCTGCCATGTGGACTCAAAATTTCTGGCCCACCATCTACCGCAAGAACAATCCTCTTGGTCCGCACCCTAGCATGGTTTCGAGGGCCACAGACGAGATCTCCCAGGAAACAACCAAGTGGATGAAGCTGGCCCACCGGATTGCCCAGAAGGGAAAAGCCGCTCGACTGGGCGAAGCCATGGGGGCCGTGATTGTGCAGAGGGAGGGAACAAAAACCATTCTCGTCTCTGCCGCTGCCGATGCCCGATGGCATTCTCGCTATGGAGTTGGCGCCAAGGGAAACTCCATGTCCCACTGCTCCCTCAGGGCAATCAGCATGGTGGCCCAGAAACTCGTTCGCGCCGAGGTGACCAAGAACTACAAGGCCCCTGATCCCAGAGGCCTGGCATTCGATGCCCTCCAAGACCTACCTCTGCTGGACGACGAGAGAGCTGTCTATGACTTGGAGCACCCATCTCCTGACGGGTACCTCTGCCACGGCCTTGAACTCTACATGACACACGAACCTTGCATCATGTGCTCTATGGCCATCCTACACTCACGCATGGGAAAGGTCATCTTTGCTAACCGTATGCCCCTTACCGGAGGAATGTGCGCTGAGCATCGTGGCCACGACAACGCAGATCTAGTCAAGCTAGGCGGTGGACGAGGTCTTGGTCTTTTCTGGCGTCGTGAATTGAACTGGAGCTTGCTAGCATGGGAATGGGAACCCTGCTCGTCCACCTCGCCTCTTCCTGCTGTTGACCCCTGCGTCCACGGTTAGCGGAACTAGAGTTTGGAGTCGTCTTTTAATACGAGCCACGCTAAAATAGAACCGAGATGCCCGAGTATGTTATCAATGGGCGTCTGGCGCAGTCCGTCAAGGAAGAGAACCAAAATGAAGGCATGAATAAGAGGCCATAGACGACGGGAAGCATGTGTTACTCTTGGCGTATCAAGGAGAATAAGGAAGAGCACTGCGGTCATCATGTGCCTCAAAGTTGGCTGATACTCATCCTGAGGAGTTAGGTAGTCCTCTTTTCCAAAATTGTAATCATACTTGCAAATTAATACTGTAGGAGGTTTGGACGTGGGACAAAGAACCACATGAGTATTTGGCCTGACCCTGGGTATATGGTAGTTTTAGACGATGCGAAGGACTCTAACACGCCTACCTTGCCGCATCTCTCCCAAGTGACCGAATGATCCTGTAGTGCCCTCATGCAAGGACGCCTTTTATCTAAATTTATCTGTGCCTCTAGTTTTTCTGTACCCGACAACATCGGCACACGACTGGAAAGCAAGGTAGGCGGCAGGTTGCCGCAAACAAAGCCTTTTCGATACTACAGGAGTATGTCTAGTTTCAAGTCCCAATTGCCAAATCTTTAGGTTTAACTCCGCCGTCTCCCAGGAAGCATGCTTCGCCCCTATCATTCTGCATCGGCTCCCTGGAGGCCTGAGCTAACAGGGCCTTGTGCTTTCCTAGCAGGGCAGATGTCATCAACTCTAAGCAGCAAGCAAGCGGCCTGTTTGTCATCAGTGTTAGAATCTCCCTTAAGTAAAAAATAACCGGGGTTAGAGAGGGGAAGATCATTTCGTTACTCACCTCAATGGCCGTCTTGATGCTCTGAAGCTTGATGGCTTCCGGCTCCCACACACCATACTCCTTCATGTCGGCCAGCTCTCCAGTGTCGCCGTTCACTCCCCAGTTACTTTTGCCCTCGGCGTGTTTTGCTCGTAGATCAGTTAGAACCTTGACAGGGCTGCTTCCGGCGTTCTGGATGAGTGTCCTCGGGATGACCTCTAGCGCCTCAGCAACAGCCTTGTAGGGCCAATGCTGAACACCCTCAACCCCCTTTGCCTGCTGGCCGAGCCTCACGGCGACAGCCATTTCCGTGGCGCCTCCACCCGGTGATAGGCTGGGGTGGAACATGACGTTCCTCGCCACTCCCATGGCGTCGTGAAGGTTTCGCTCAATCTCGTTCAAAACGTCTTTCGAGGGGCCGCGGAGGAGGACGGTGCAGGCTTTGGGATTGTTGCACCCCGTTAGGAAGGTGAAGTACTCATCGCCGATCTTCTCAATCTCAAAGAGACCACACTGAGTGCCCACATCCGACTCCTGAATGTCCTCCACACGGTTCACAATGGTTGCACCTGTGGCCCGAGCTATCCTATTGTTGTCGGTCTTGCGCACACGACGAAGGGCAGTGACATTTGCTTTCATCAAGTAGTGTTGGGCAAGGTCTGTAAGGTCAGTGTCTGCCCATGAGGAATCAAACTGAAGAGATATATAGGGCGCATACCAGAGACACCCTTCTCTGTGATCACAAGGTCTGGCTTAACGGCCAGGATGGCTTCTGCCATTGCCTTGACCTGCTCCTCCTCTATCTGCAGAATGCGATTCCAGTCCTCCTCTTTGGTTATCTCGATGTTTGTCTGAGACTCCCCCTTCTTGTACTCGAGGGGGCAGTCGAGAAGGACGATCCTTGGGTTCTCTATTCGTCGACGCATCTTGGGATGTGTGATATCCTTGTTCAGCATGACTCCGTCGAGTACACGACTGTCCTCAATCTCACCACCAGGAACCTTCTCGATTCTGGCATATCTCTTGATGTCAACTTCCTTCTTGCCGTTGCTGACCTCCCATGTGACTGTTCGGACCGCATTTAGGGCAAGGCTACACATGAGCTCCGACCACCTCGAAACGAACTTTGTGCCGATGGAGGAAGAAATAAGCTTGTGCATGGCATCGTCATCGTCGATGTCGATCGGGGTCGAAATGTCGTCAATAATGGAGAGAGCATCCTTGAGCGCACGCTTGAAGGCTGATATGATGACGACAGGGTGTATGTTGCGCTCCAGTTGGGGGAGGGCTTGAGCTAATATTTCACCGGCTATCATGTGTTAGCAGCCACAAGTGCCATGGCCCCCCAACGTACTCTGCCTCGCGAGTGGAATTTCCCCATACCCAGAATGATCACAGTTGTGGTGCCGTCACCGACTTCTTCATCTTGTGTTCGACTAAGCTCGATCATGCTCTTGGCGGCGGGATGGGATACTTCGATTTCTCGTAGGATTGCGTGACCGTCGTTTGTGAGAACAATTCCACCCATGGGGTCCAAGAGCATCTTCAGCATTGCCTTGGGACCAAGGCAGGATCGTATAATGTCGGCGACACTGAGGAGCGTGTTAGCAGACCGCTCTGCGTACGGAGCTGTGTATATTACGAAAGCCGCGTAGAATTATGGAACGTACGTCTTAGCTGCTGCGATGTTGGACAGCTGAGCCTTGCGGCCAGTCTGCCTCTCACCACTCTGGGTGTCTATCGAGGTTTGATATTAGCATCGAAACTTGGTGAACCATACTGCTGGTACGTAGCTTGATGGTGGGGGTTGGCAGGGACCATACTCATAACAAGCACTGGAGCTTGCATCTTGGGCGGTATCAAGGGTTTATCAAGATGAAAAAGATCAGAGGATAGACTGGGGGATGTCTGCAATTTGAAGGAAGAGTTTGTTTTCAAAGAAGAGTGAGAGGTCAAGGTTAGGCAGATCACTGTTGGACTACCAATTCCCTTGTCGCGTTTAGGCAGTTCCTTTGGAGAAAAAAAAAGTTCTACAACACTAGATTGTATGTTGGACCGCCACTAGTACTGGTACTACTAGTAGTAAGCCTTCCTGGAGCTCGTAGTGGGGAATTGATTCACCGACCCCGCTATGGTAGGAACGGTTAGCCACTACTACTACTACTACTAGTACAAGAGCTGGCTACTGCTCTGCCAGTGAACTTCGAAGACAAGAGTAAGGGTGTTCCAAGACCTTCAGAGGTGTGATGCTATCGACCCCAACTGCACGTGCAGATAAGTGCTCTCTGATAGGAAAGATCAGGTCTCAATTCCTGACTAATATTAGGGCACGCACACAACTTTTTTGTGACAACCAGCTCCCCACCAATTTTTTCTTCCCCTCTGCGAGAAGTTCGGGAACTGTCACAACACCACATCTCCAACTTTGAGCCCTTGCCGAGTAGAACAAGGACCCTCAACAACCGGTTTGTCCTCCTCAACTAACCCAATCGCATCATTTTGGAGCTGTTGTTTCCATACTAACAGTCGCGCCACCGTTAATAGTCAACATGGGCGCACTCAAGTATGTCGAGGAGCTTCAAAAAAAGAAGCAGTCGGATGTGATGCGCTTCCTTCTGCGAGTCCGCTGCTGGGAAGTACGTTAATACCATTGAAGCCGAATCCGCCACATTCCAATCTATGTGGACATTGCCCCCTTTCTTTCTGCACATTTCACGGTCTCTTCTTAGCGGCAGGATATGATTCCCCTGGGAGTTGTGTCTGTTGCTCACCCTTGAAAGACTGGCGAAGCAGGAAAGATAAGCTTGTGTGGCATTTTCTTGCTATACGCCCGTTGACCATTAGCTGAGAGTGCAAAATATAGCTCCGTCAATTGAACGTCATCCACCGCGCCTCCCGCCCTTCGCGTCCCGACAAGGCCCGCCGTCTCGGATACAAGGCCAAGCAAGGCTACGTTATCTACCGTGCCCGCGTCCGCCGTGGAGGCCGCAAGAGGCCCGTCCCTAAGGGCGCTACATATGGTACGCTGACCGGAAGTCCCTCGCCTAGGAAAATGGACGTGGAAGAAGGATGAACTGACTCGATCCCGTGTGCTCTCGTCAATAGGCAAGCCCACCAACCAGGGCGTCAACCAGCTGAAGTACCAGCGCTCTCTCAAGGCGACTGCCGAGGAGCGAGTTGGTCGCCGCTGCGGCAATCTTCGTGTCCTCAACTCCTACTGGATCAATCAAGACTCGACCTACAAGTACTATGAGGTGATCCTTGTCGACCCCAACCACAAGGCCATCCGCCAGGATCCTCGCTTTAATTGGATCGTCAATCCAGTTCACAAGCACCGTGAGTGCCGCGGCCTTACCGCCACCGGAAAGAAATCTCGTGGCCTCAACAAGGGTCACCGCTACAACAAGACCACTGCCGGCCGTAGGAAGACTTGGAAGAGGCTCAACACTTTGTCTCTGTGGCGCTACCGATAAGCCAAACGGCGGGCTGCGGGTGCTGGGGTTCATGGGTGAAAATGATATCCTCGGAGTCTACTTCTACTTGCCGGCTGGGGGCTTGGAATGCCGTCTTTTCTGCATTTTGTCTGCATTTTCAGGGCAACGGCGCGAGGCTTCGCACATGGGTAGCATTCAAAACAAAAGGGATGTCCTGCTCGGGCCAGGTATCTGATACTGTCACAGTAAATATACACAGACACTGTCCCGAAATTGAGGTCTCAATAGCAAATTGTTGTGAGAAGAGTGTAATTGCTACGTGCTTATCTTGATGTGCAGGCATCCATTACCGAACTTTCGATGTTGGCATTCTCGTTTAGGGGCCCGAGGAGCTCTGGGGCTCTACCTGTCCTGGTACTGCTCTCGTCGCACCCGCTATTGTGCCATTGTCTCGGCTGCTTAGTGGCGATCGACGAGAAGTGCGTCCTGCGGTTCGAAGATATGCGACCTAATGACTCCATCCTTCCCATCTCACAATGCGTGTTAGAATCATGTTGCTTCTTGTCAATGGGTATCATGCTAGGTTGCTCTTCCAATCTCAATCGTCATCTTGTATGACCAGACCTTCAGCTTCCAAAGCTGTGGCAGTGGAGGCTTCGGCGACAGGCTCGTCACCTTCTCCTTGGCCTTCTTTATCCACGTCCACGTTCACATCCACATAGTCCTTGTGGTGAACACTAGGCTTTATCCTAGTGGTCGATATTTTCTCTTGCTTGGCACCAACTGTTGGAGCGGCGGTGTTCCCTCCTGGTAGACCCTTTGATTTCTTGGCCTTGTCCTTAGCCTTCTTCTTTTTTTCTCGCTTTTCCCTGTTCTTCCTCGTTTTTTCCTCATCCCTCGCAGCTTGCTCCAGCTTGTCCTTCTCGAACTCGGTCTTTGCCTGCTCCTCCTTCAGCTCCTCGTCCATGAGGCGCAGACGCTCATACTCTCTTCTGCGACTGGCTTTATAGACGTGGAACTCTCCAGAGCCTGCGCCGGCGCTGGACCCCTGGACATTCGTGACGATCTCGGGGGGTGCGGCCACACGGGCTCTTTGGGACGCGGGTATGGAGGACGCGGGAATACGGATTTCCTGCTCTGGCTTGGCGAAGAGTGCGTCGACGGTGGCAGCCTGGGCCGAGACTGGGGTGAGGGCGCGTTTCTTGACAGGGCGCTTGCTCCGAGGGTCGGCAGACGTTGGAATGGATTCCGGGCCTTGGGCCGACATGGTGGTGGGCTACGATTGTCGTGGGCGCTTATGTAGATGAAACTTTTTCGTTGGTTTCGGACAAAAGAACCTCGCGAAAGTTGTTGGATGCAAGAGATTGCTAGAAGGTTGGCGATTGGTGATTGGGCTAAGATTCTGTAGGTTGTATTTGCTGGACTGACGGAATCCACCGCGATGGAAGCTACGTAGGCTTTTCGAGTGTGGACGGAGGGGTGTGACACGCTAACCTGAAAAAAAAAAACACGCACTGCAAGGCTTTTAGCCCAGCTAATGAGATTGTCAATCGACCATTCAAGCCCTGGCACATGTGCTGCTAAGCATCAGTTTCCAACACGTGATAGCTCATCCGTGCTTGCTATCTCTGAACCAAAGGGGCATCTCAATGCCGATAGTCTGGACTCTGCCGGCTATAAACTCCGAGTCCTCAAAAATCAAGACACTGCGAGGTATCGTAGGTATGTCTCCATAGGGGTAGTACAAAGATCCAATTGTCTGGCTGCACTTCAGTAGGCTGCTGGAGGTTGCCCAGATACTATAGACTTGGTCAGCAACTGTAAATCACTGGGAATCACAAGATAGGATAAAAGAGCAAGAAACTTGGCACGCGCCTTGGCCGATACGCTATTTAGTGTAGTACCCACTAGCATCTATATCCGTACGCATAGAACGTAAGGCGGCTCAACTGCATTTCTTTCTCTCCAGTTCGTGAAAATGTAGAACACATTGGCCGCGACGTGGGAGGGGTCACCAATCACCGTGTGAGAGGACAGCACATCAGCCTTGCATTAGCCGCCAGCAGGGCAAGATCAGATCACCAGGGCCCAATGGCAGCGCTTCTGTTTGGCATCCGCCACTACCTCACTGCAGATTACAGCAATATCCGACGTTCCCATCCTCGATGTGACGATGTGCTGTTTGGAATTCAACTGAGGGTTCCGAAACCAACCACATGAGTAGTGTGGATGCTGTGTTGAACCACACGAAATGCAACACTCTATCAAAGTTCCTAGACAAAATCGTGTCATTTGTCAACAGCCCACCCTACAAGACAATAACATGTATTGTGCAATATACCACAGTTCAAAGCGGAAGAAAAAGATTCGGGGTTCCCATTTTCCAACAACCAATGGCATCTGAGCGTGCTAGTCCGTATGGTATCTATATGCAATTAATGCTGGGTACAGTCCAGGCGTACATGACTTGCACTTATTAGTCATGCATGCAAGGCAGCGTATCGATGTATCCGGAGCAGTTTGGCAGGCAAGCAGCACAAGGCAGGGACGGTACATATATGCGGGTAGGCCTTGGCTATTTGAACCCGACGAAAAGGAAAAGGAAAAAGAAAAAGAAAAAGAAAAAGAGGGCGATAAGTCTGGGGGAGACATGAGAGAAAAAGTTCCGCTATTCTTCTCGGCTAAAAGGTGTACATGAGAATTCCTCTCGGCCGATCGCGTACCTGCCTTCTTAAACACCCACCCAAGATCCATCCCGCTCTCATGACACCGTCAGTTCTGATCTGATACCCCTCGTTGGAAACAAGCTCATGATTCTCTTGTGATCGTGTGCTGCGTTTTTCATCTCTCATTGTCGTTCCAAAGCACCTACCCAAGCACCAAAACTCGACTGGAACAGACGTACTCGGCACCGAAGTTGCTAGTGCTCCGCCGTCCGGGGCCCTTCCATCGTGGTCCATCGTGCCGCCTCGTACAAAACTACCTCGTCCGTCGTATAATACTGTTCAAACCCAACCCGCCGCTTGCCTCACCACCCCCGCTGTACAGACTCGACCGAAAATTATTCTTTTTTCTTCCGCCCAAACCACAAACCCCCTAACGCTAAACATCAACAATAAGAACAGTCCCGAATTGCAGAAACCACACTTCCCATAATGGCCAAGCCGAGGCTCCTCATCCTCATCAGGCATGCTCAGTCGGAGGGGAACAGTACGTGCACTCCCTCAACGCCCCCCCTTCAACCCTCGCCGGGTGCGCCCGAAACTAACGTCTTCTCTTGCCGCCCTTTTCGCAGAGAACCGAGAAATCCACCAGACGATACCTGACCACAGGGTGAAGCTGACACAAGATGGCTGGACCCAGGCATACGAAGCCGGGAGAAGGCTTCGGAAGATGCTGCGCGCAGACGACACCCTCCACTTCTTTACTAGCCCCTACCGAAGAACTCGGGAGACGACCGAGGGTATCCTCGCTACCCTAACTGGTGACGACCCTGACCCGTCGCCCTTCAAGCGCAACAACATAAAGGTATACGAGGAACCTCGGCTCCGCGAGCAGGATTTTGGCAACTTCCAGCCTTGCTCCGCCGAGATGGAGCGCATGTGGCAGGAGCGTGCCGACTACGGCCACTTCTTCTACCGTATCCCTAACGGCGAGAGTGCCGCCGACGCCTATGACCGCGTCTCTGGCTTCAACGAGAGCCTCTGGCGTCAATTTGGCGAGGACGAATTTGCCAGTGTTTGCGTACTCGGTAAGACTACCTGCCCACCCGATCGACACTTGGGGAGACACATTTGGCTAACACTGCGGCCGTTCTTGCCGCTATACAGTAACACACGGGCTCATGTCTCGGGTCTTTCTCATGAAGTGGTACCACTTTAGCGTCGAATACTTTGAAGACTTGCGGAACGTCAATCATTGCGAGTTTCTTATCATGAGGAAGCAAGAAGAAAGCGGCAAGTATCTCCTTGAGAACAAGCTGCGGACCTGGTCGGAGCTTCGCAGGGAGCGAGCAGTCAAAGACAAAGAGAAGGAGAAGCAAGGAAAGGACAAGGACGGGAGCGGCGGCGGTGGTGGCGGCGGAGTATCTATGAAAGATCTCTCCAAGACGGAGCGAAAAGCTTCCATCACGATTCCTCGAAGGTGGGGTGGATGCCCGAACGGCTGCACCCACGGCAAGGACTTCAAGATTAGGTCGGATCTAGCCGACCTGGTGCGCACGAGTGACCAACTTAGCGACCATGCCGCTAGCGTCCCCCTCCTGACAAGAGCCACGGTTGTGGCCTCAATCTCGGCTCCAGTCTCAGTCAACAACGACTCGGATTCGGTATCTACGACACCCGCCCTCGAGACCGGCAGCACCACTCCGGCCACAACCATCGCGCCTGCCATCCCCACTATTGGATCGGAAGCGGTGGCCCAGACGATCATCTCGCGAAGGCCAGCAGCTAAGCGCTTCCAGTCCTTCATTTCCGATGTTGGGCAGGAATGTGTCGACACTGATGGTGACATCGATAGCGGCGACATCGACAACAGTGAGCTCGATGACCCCCGCCAGCGACTCACCCACGGGCCTCGCATCGACGTGATGCGATCCAAGGAGGATGTTGTGTCTAGTCCAGACGGCACACCGTCCTTCATATCCCCTGATCATCGAATACGATCGTTGAAGTCCCCACCAGCCGCAAATGGTATAGTCCTGACGACGACGACCCTGGCTGACACGCTAGGCGGCGCCCCCCTGAGCCGCAGGTCTGGTGATGTCCCCGCAATGCATCTCCATCTAGGACGCGACTTTGGCGGCACGTATAGTGGACACGCCAGCCAGGCCGGCAGCAGTGAAGAGGACAACGCGGCAATCGCTACAGCTGGCGGAGCAGGTCGGCCATGTCATGGACCCGGTGGAGTCAAGCCCTCTCGGTCATTAGGAGTCGGCAAGATGAAGCAAAACTCGGCCGCAGCCGTGGCAGCGGCTGCAGCAGCTCTCGAAGCGGAGTCGTCGTCTAGCGAGGAGAGCGGTATGGCACGTGGAGCTAGAGCTTGTAGGTTGGGCGATGCGCCCCACAGCAGCGATGCCGAGGCGGATGCTGACGCTGACGACGAAGGCGATGACGAAATATCACAGGCCGAGAGGCATGATCGGAGCATTCAGGGGAGTGTGTATTAGGCTGGTACCTCTGCCACCCCAGACGGATGCCGTATTCCGTCCCGCAGGATTGCTGCACTGCCGTTGAATGGCTGGGTGAAAGGAGACGGCGACAATACTCCTAGGACGTGCCGCGTTGGCTCGACGAAACACTTCTACGAATCAATACGGGCCAGCTTTGCCTGAGTAGACGTCAGAGCAGATTTACAGCAATTGTTGACCATATTGTCTTTTCTTGTTTTCTCTTGTTTTCCTCTTCCCTCGTGGGTTGTATGTCATGGTAAGGATAATGTTGGCAATGTTGCCGCTCTTTGGTTTCTTATGCCGCTGGATGTCTAGCACTGCTGATAGATATACCCGTGGCGGGGGGGTAGGCGGTATGCAAACATGACTGGTATCAGCGTCGGACTATATTAGATAATGACAATGCACGCTGATGACTGATCTATAGAACATGCTTTTTATTTTTCTTTCTTTTTTCGTACTGCTTAGTTACTTGCTTTTGTTCCTTAGCACGGATATGAGGCTGTCTTATTTCCCTCTCCATGTTCTGTCGAGCTTCCTGTTTAGGCTTCTTTTTTTTGCGACGCAAAAACTAAATTGCAAAGCCCCCAGAGCCCCCTCTAGTCCGAAAATCATTTTCGTTTGTACCGACTATTTCATACATCTGGTTGCTTTTTAGGATGGATCCAAAAACAAGCACTTGGTCTGTCTGTCTCGCGTGGAAGGGACGAGAGCCGATCATATTAAATAGGTAGATTGTTTTATATTAGGAAGAGGGAGGCACAGCTTGTCCGTCTACTTTACGAATGGATGGCATGGAATGATTATGGATGGATGTATGGTATGGATGGAAGTTTCATGTTTTCCCCATATTCAATGAAAAAAAAAACCCCCCCCAGTAAACTCAGTCGGTCCCTCCCTCCCCACCTAGCAACACTGTGACATTATATTGTGTTTGGCTGCTCAATAATGTTCCTGGATTCTGTGGCAATCCTAGACTCGTTCATGGTACTACTACCTACCTGCGTACCTACCTACATGGTATTGATTTATCATTCGTCCAAACGAGTTCCTACTAGTAGTCTAGTATAGTCGTGCTTTACCACGGGATATATATCAAAGGGAAGGGAAGGGGGGGGGGGGGGGGGGGGGGGGAAAAATAACCTTTGACATGGGGTGGGTGAGGGGGATATAAACACCTTATACCGGAAAAATTTGATATT